>JAFISB010000351.1:0-21994 GCA_022560015.1 Diplodia mutila | reverse complement strand
GCCATCCATTCCCCTCCGCCGTGCGCCGAACAAGGCTTACCGGGGCGGGCTGCATCTGCATCCTCCCTGCTCCGACAACGGAGAGCAGCGAGCACACCCCGCCCCCCCCCCCCCCCCCCCCCCCCCCCCCCCCCCGGGGGGGGCCCCCCCCCCCCCCCCCCCCCGGCTCTGAACCAGCGAGCAAAATCTGCTCCAAAAGCTCCACAACAAGCTCCTCCATCAGGTAAGGCCTCACTCTGCCCCCGACCCACATGGCACCGCTTGCTGACTTGAACGCGCGCGTGCGCTTTGCGCCGGGCGGCCAGGCTCAATCATCATCATCATGACCTCCGCCGCCAGACCGGAATGGGCTGTCGACGTTGACGAGTATCTGCTCGGGTCGCGCGACATGACCGTTCCGCCGCCGGGCTGCGTCTTCGTCAGCAGCGGCCTGGGTCCGACTTGGCCGACGGTCGCTGCCAATCTGCCCGTTGACCACCTTGCTCACCTACCCGTCGAGATCGATACCTGCCTCACCGCCGGCGAGGCCATCTCCGCACGCGTCGACCTCACCACGAACACGGTCTGGATCTGCCGCGAGACCACGCGCCGCTACATCGGCCAGCTCACCACGCTCCAGGCCCGCTGGTACAGCTTCGCCGAGTACCTCACCGTCCCGCTCGACCACGAAGTCCCCACGGCGCCCGGACACATGGCAATCGGATTGGACCCGGCCGGCACGCTCCTGCACCGCTGGTCCCACATGGAGCCGATGGACGTGTGGACGGTGGAGCAGGATGACGGCAACTTCGACAACCTGTGCTACGTCAAGGACGACCACGCGGCTCAAGGGTTCACAATCGACGAGGGCAGGGTGGCGGCGCTCTGGCGCAGGGAGTGCACTTAGCCGGGCCGGCTGCCCGTCATGGTTCAAAGGGCGGCGGCGGCCTCGGCCTCTGGCGTTATTGGGCCTTACAATCTTCTTCTAGGTAGCCCTGCCTCGAGAGGCTGGAAATCTCAACTGGATTTCTCTCATTTTTCTGCGTTGCTGCTTCGTGACCCTTGCCCCCCTCATCCCTCCCTTGTCTGTTCGCCGTTCTGCCTGCCCGTGTCGTTGACGCTGACCGAGGCAGCGGGCGTACGCAGCCCAGTCCATCCTCTGCCTCATCGGCGCCCTGGTCTCGACGCGCAGGTCGTGGCCCAGCAGCTCCCGGATAAGCCTTCGCCCCCAAACCTCGCGTGCTTGATTGAATCCGACGGTCATCTATCTACCCCAGACCTCCCACCCGTTTCGTAAGCCACATGAACTCCCAAACCAGATTGTTGCTCTCGCAGCCGTCTATCACCCGTGGCGTCTTCAAGCACCCCGCCAGCTCGCCCAACCGCCCACCACCCCCGACGCCCGGACGCCCGAGTTGCTCGCACACTCGCCGGATCCACGCCTCCCCAACCTCATCCGCGGCCAAAACAACGCCAACCACCGCCGACAGCAGCACGCCCGCGTACTGGCATTCCGCCTCCACCTGCCGAAACCCTCTGGCTTTTCGGTCGTCCTTGACCCAGCGGTTGCACACCTCCCGCGGCGCTCTACAGCCAAAGCACCCGGAGCGAGCAACCAGCCCCAGCCGCGCCTGTAGATCCTCCACCACGCCCTGCGCATCCTTGCCTTCCTCGTCGCCGCACCGCGCCAGCTCGTGGTTCGACGGCCGACCGCGTGCCGCGCAGATCGCGCACCTGTCCCGCCAGCGGCTCAACTGCCGCCTGATCGCATCCACGGTCGGCTCGTCTTCCGCGCTGCCGCCACCGCCGTTGCCCCCACCCACTGCCCTTGGCGGTGCCGGCGGCGGCGGTGGCGGCACCGATGCCTCTCCCATTAAATCCCCCTCCTCCTCCTCTTGTTGTTCTTCTTCTTCTTCCGCTCCCAGCCCGTGCTGACTGTGCTGGCCGGTCTCAACCAAGGTTGCCAGCCGATAAAACACCTTCACCAGCATCGTCACCTCCGCCCTACCCAGCACCACCCTCTGCCCGAACCACGCCATCGCCCTGTTGAGCAGTTGCGGCCCACCCGCTACTCCTGCCTCTGCCCCCACCGGCGGTGGCATCCTCCCTTTGCTCAACCACGACACCGCCGCTTCTCTCACCTGCTCGCTCTCGCCAAACCTGCTCATCCACCCGCTTACCAGGCCGCGCGCTCGCCCGTCCTCTGCCATCATCACCACCAGCAGCTCGATCATCATCCCGTCCCTGTGCTGGCATCTGCCACCCGGAATCTGGACCCACCACCCCGCCTCGCCGTCCTCCACATGCCGCCACCTCTCGCAAATCATCTGGGGCACCCCGCAGTGCATGCACCCGGCGAACCGCTGCATCTTGATCTTCCCCCTCGTCGACTTGCTTCTCTGGTCGAGCACCCGCGCCGTCTCCCCCCCGGCCGAACACTGGCCCAGCTCATGCCGAGTCTCACATCCCCAAATCTGCCGCCGCCGCCGGCACAGACATAAGATGCAGTGGCCCGCCCAGCGTTCCAACAGCCGATCCAGCTCCTCCACCTCGACCACCTCGTCTGCGGTTTTCCACCTGTACCGCTCGTGGATCTCCCTCCTCTCCGCCCGCTGTTGCTGGAAAGCCGCCAGCAGAACCTCGTCATCCTGCGCCTCGGCTTTATCCTCTTGCCCCGCTTGCTCATCCTGCTCTGCCTGCCGCTCCCTCCTCCCCCAGTCGGCCTCGCAGACGTCGCACCGTTCTTCGCCTTCCTCGCATTCGACCCTCTCCGAGCCGACGTCCATGTACCCGTCCAGCACCACCCGTCGGCACTGCCGCTCGCTTAAAAACTGCTCCATCTTCGCCCTGGCCCGGCCGTTGCCAACGTCGTTCTCGGTCTCTGGCCTCGCCCACCTTTGACCGCCATCCAGGATGACCACCTCGCTGATCTTCCCGTCCCTGCCCGCCCTCCCGCTCTCTTGCGCGTACTCGACCAGGTTGACCGGCCTTTCCGCGTGCACGACTCCCCGGATGCCCCGTACGTCGATGCCCTCACCCAACGCATTCGTCGCCGCGATGACCGAGTCGCTCTCGTACGCCCAGCGCGCCAGACTCCTCGCCTTCCTGTCCGTGTCCTCCTGTTTGCCGTGGTACGCGTTGCAGCGCAGCGCCTCTGCGAGAAGCTCGGTCCGCCTTCTGCTGTTGCTGTAGACCACGATCTTGCCGCCACTGCCGCCGCTGCCGTCATCCCGGATGTCAAATTGTTCCCGCAGCCGGTTCACCTCCCGAACGACCGCGGCGATCAAGTCGGCCTGCTTCTTCACCCCCTCCACCTTCTTGACCCGGTAGCGCACGTTCTTGCGCACCGTCGGCTCCCTCAGCTGCATCACCTCCGCCTCCCTGACCTGCATGATGTCGAACAGCCGGGGCGCCTCCGCCGGCGGCAGCGTGGCGGTCAGCAGCACCAGCTGGGCCTCGGCCGTCACCAGCCTGCCCAGCTCCTGCAGCTGCGGTCGGAAATTGCCCCGCCCATCCAGCGCCTTGTGGCACTCGTCGACGACGACCCGGTCCAGCCGCTGTCGGTCCCTCAGCCGGTCCAGGAAGCCGCGGAACGACTTGCCGACCGCCAACTCCGGCGTGACTAACACGACGGACGCCTCCTGCGGACGCCGGCGGTCCCACTCGACGGCCGAAATGCGAGCACCGCGGCACCTCGCCACCATGTCCGTCCGCAGAGCACTCAGCGGCACCACCACCACCGTCGTGCCCACCTCGCCCACACTGGCCGTGCAGAGCGCCGGGAGCATGAACACCGCGCTCTTGCCCGCCCCCGTGCCCATGACGACCAGCAACGGGCTGCGCCCCTCGATGACTGCCTCGACTGCCCGCTCCTGCACCCCCCGGAACTCGGCGTCGGCCGTGCCCGTCAACTGCCTCAGCATCTGCAGCCGGTCCACCGTCTTGACCCTTTTCCAGCGCCTGAAGTGCGCGTCCATGTCCTCCGCGATCGCCGCCGCCGGCCGCCGCCTTGTCCCACCGGCCCGCAGCTGTCGCAGCGTCGACGCGTGCTGCTGGAAGTGGTGAAAGCGGATGCTGGCTGCCCGGTACCGCTCCATCATCGGCTTCAGCTCCTGCGCCGCCTCGAACACCAGCCGGCCGTACACCGCCGCCGCCGTGAGCGAGCCGTGCCCGAACTGCATGTCCCACGTGTGGCTCCCGGCCCCCTCGTCTTCCCCGCCACCGCCACCGCCCTCCTCGTCCGCGGCGCCGTCGGCGTCGAAGAAGTTGTCCCCCTTGACGAACCTGTTCCCGATCGCCTGGACGCACTGCCGGTACGCCGCCACGCCCACCTCCACGCCCATCCGCATCTTGCTCTCCCGCCTCAGCGCCCGGTGGAGCCGCCCCCCCGTCCATTTGCCTACCCGGCCCTCGTCGTCGTCGTCGGAAGCAGAAGCACCCCAGATGAAAGCGTGATCTTCCGGCCTGCGGTCCCGCCGTCGGACCAGCCTGACCAGCAGCCGCTCGAACGGGATGACGAGCCAGATGTAGTACACGAGCAGCTCTCCCACCTCCTGCGGCAGATAGCGGTGGATGATCTTCAAGCTGCCGCTCTGGCGGTATCCCTTGTGGTACCCGGTCACGTATACCATCAGCCCGTCCTGGACGAAGATGTTGCGCAGCCCGCCGTTGGCCGTGTTGCAGTACCGCACGCTCATCAGCTCGGGCACTCGCGGCGGCCCGCCACCGGTAACGTGCAGCAGAACGGCCAGCTTCTCCTTGAATCGGCCCACCGCCCGTCCGAACGCACCGGCGGCCTCGTGGCTCCATCTGGCAGCCTTGTCGGCCACGGCGGTGTCCGGGTTGGCGAGAAACTGCCACCTATGCTGCCGGCCCTCGGTCTGCCCGATGACCAGCCGCTGGTACAGCCACTGGTTGGTGCTGCTGTTGCTGCTGCCGCCGCCGCCGCCGTCTCCGGCAGTTGGCCCTTCCCCAAACTGCGCCTGGTTACGTGGGTCCTGGATAAAAGACCAGCCGGGGTCCGTGATGGCCGGGTTGTCGCGCAGCTGGTCCCATCCGATGGCCGGCAGCTCTCCCCAGCGCTCCTGGCCGGGCGACACCTGCAGAATCTCCTCGACCAACATCTGCCGGCAGTCGCCGATCAAGCCGTGCACCCACGCCCGGTAGTCGTCCATGCTGAACTCGATGCCCCGATACGACAGCGTCTCGCCATCCGGCCCGGCCCACCGTACCAAACCGGGCGACGTGGTCGTGTAAGCAATCTTTATGCCGTACGTGCGGACGTCGTACATCCAGCTCATGGGCGTAGGCGCGTTCCTGACCATGAAGCGGTCCACCATCTTTCTCACCCGCCGCCAGACCCTGCCGTCTCCGTTGTCGCTGTCATTGGCCTCCTGCCAAGCGCTCTGAACCACCATCATGCGTGCCAGCTTGATCACGGCCGACAGCCTGGGCGTGTACAGTGGCGGACTCTGCCATTCTTTGCAATTCTCGTGGATTCCCAGAACGGCTAGAGCGCTGATCAACGCGTTCCCGTGGCTACTGTCCTCCGTCTGGTGATCCAAGAGACTGATGCAGAATGCCAGACAGCTGCGTCGTAGCGGGGCGCTGAACTTATTCTCCTCCTCCTCCTCCTCCTCCTCCTCCTCTCCCCTCTCTGCCCCGACATTTTCATCCACAACCTCGACCAAATCGTCCCTGTTTCTGATCGCCCCGTATTCTAGCATCTCCTCCTCTTCCTCATCGTCCAATTCGTCAACGTCTTCCCCAACCGGCGCCGCATCCTCTGCTTCCCCACCATCATCCCATTCCAGCCGGGCCTTCTCGATGAACTCCCGCAACGCCTTGTCCTGCTCGGCCGTCAATTCGTACGGTGGCCTCGTTCCTGGCTGCTGCTGCCGCCGCCGCTGCTGCCGTGGTCTGTTGCTGCCACCGACTGTCATTTCGTGCGTGCGGAAGACGTATCCGATAATCCGCTGCCACGTCTGCTGTTGCAATATAAGCTGTTTTAGTACTAGTAGATAGCTTAGTCATCCGCATTGGGTTATAAAGGCACCTTCGGGTGACCCTCCCCTCTGCTCCTTATGCCACTCCTTAGCAGGAGTCCAATACGATCGTTCTTCATCGTTCATTGCAACATCTGCTTATAGCGCTGCTTCGTGTCTTGCTCCATGCGCGCCTCAAACGGGCGCGTCGGCTTGACGTTACTCTCCTTGCGGTTCATCTCGAATAGAACCTCGATGCTGACGGATGCCAAGACTGTTTCCTGGGCCTGGTCGATCAGATCGCCGAAAGCCTCGCACATGATGGCCAGAATTTCGGCCTGCTTCTGCTCCCGCCGCTGTCTGCTTCGATCGGCCCGGCCGCCTCTCTGCCCCCTCTGCTTCCCGTCCTCGTGGCCGCCCGCCGCTTCTTCCTGCTGCCGCAGCCGCTGCTTTTCCTCGGCCGGCAGCTGCACGTGTTGCTTTAGCTCGCCCATGGCGAAGCCGGCCAGATGCTCGGCCCAGCCCACCCTGCGCAGCCACGGGTTGGCCTCCAGCTTTTGCTGCGGCCGCACCAGTGCCTCGTGCTGCTCCGCCACCCCCAGCAGATCCGCCTGAACCACCCGGTCCACCTGCTGGGCAAAAGTCAATTGCCCCCCCGCCTCTTGCTGCTGACCGCCCGGCAGCACCTCGAAATACTCTTGCCTAGGGCCGCGTTTGAAAAGCCGCTGGCAGCGCACGCTGGTTCGCCATGGCCTGGCAATCTCACGAGCTCTCCGCCGCTGTGCCAACGACCCATCCTTACCCTGGGAGTTGATCCATCCATGCACGGTTCGGCAATGTCGCATCATCACCTTCTCTTTTCCACACACGTACGAGCATCTTCTACCTTCCCCCATGTTGCAAGCAAAGCCATTCTCGACGATGGGCAAGTGCGGGATGGGCGCGATTGGTTGCGGCGGTATGTTGAGCTCATGTCTCAGCTGCTCATCGGTGCGGATTAAGTCGGATAGCTCCCCTACGGCTTCCAAAACCCTCTCTAACGTAGCCGTATCTATGTTATGCTTGGGACCTTTCAAGTGCGCCCTCACGTGCACGGGAAGTACTGCAAACCCGCAGTCCTTGCAGACAATACACCTGAATCCCGGCACGTACCGAAATGGCTTCATAGTAGACTAAAGTAATCCGGTTAATCGCCTTACGAGCTTTGTTTACTGGCTTTCTTTACCTTTTATCAATAACGCGCCTTCTTTTTTTTATATATGTTGGAGTTTTTTCACCTCTTTTCCCGACGGTGGTGCTGCAAGTGTTGATGGTAGCTGCTAGACGTCCGTTGATGAAGAAATCACATTTTCCTCGGCGAATCAGCCTCCCTGCCTGCCTACCTGCTCCCCGGTCCGTGCTGAACCCTGACTTACCCGGAGCGCTGTAAAGCTACCAAAACCTTTCTGGTCCATGCGCACGTCGCCCTCATCAAGACCACCCCGACGTTAACTTTACAAGTCGTATGTATCGCCGTCACACGGGAGATTCAATCCGTTTAAAGCGGCTATGGGGTCCCCGGCTGCTCGCTTGCAATTTTATTACGTTGCATCGAAGATTTTCAACCCGGAACCCCAAAGAACTTGACCCCCCTTCACCAACGAACTCGACCCTGAAAACTCATAACCCTAACTTTTTTTTAGTGAGCCACCAACGAACTCGACCTCTAGATCGTTGGTGTATACATCTTAGGTCGAAGCGCAAATGCGACCAGGAATTCCCGAAATGCCGGCGCTGTGTTACAAGAAGAGTCGAGTGTCAGTATGTCGCGAAGAGCCCGAATCGCTCGCTTAATGGCGATGAAGAGACGCACGGGAATGCGGGAGGCCAGGCTGCGGAGCTGGCGGCGGAGGCCGCAACATCTAGCAGTCTGCAGCTACAGCGCAGCCCTTCCCCCGTGCGAGGCTTCACGCCGTTCCTAACAAACCCATTCATGGAGTTGGCGAACGACCCCTTCAACCTCCCCAGCCTGCCGCTGGACGGTTTCCTCAGCCCGGCCGTGGTATTAGACATCATGGCCGACCAGGACCTCAACAACCTGGAAGTCGTAGCCAGCCGCAAATACCAGCAGCGCGTTGAGTACGTCGCGAAGCGCATCGCGCGCATGCCCAAGACCTTCGCCGAGACGGCGCAGGTGCCCTTCATCCACCGCCGCCTCCTCCAGGACCGCGAGACGGTGCCGCCGCCGCTGCAGGACGCGCTGAACGCGTGCGCGCTGTACCACCTCAAGAACCCGCACAACCAGGCGCTAGTCTTCCGCAACATCGAGGCCAAGGCGTCCCAGCTGATTGTCAGCATCGGAGACCTGCTCCGCCTGTCGCGACCGGAGCTGCTGGCGGCGCTGCAGGCGCTGCTGCTGTACCAGATCGTGCGCCTCTTCGACGGCGACATCCGCCTGAGGGCGCAGGCAGAGGCCGACGAGGCCACACTGCTGGCCTGGACAAGCGCGCTCATGGCCCGGACGCGCCAGGTCAGCCCCACTGGCCCGTCCCTGCCGCCTACTCCTTTTGCTGTTGCTGATGCTGCAACGCCGTCGCGACAGCAGAGCAGATCTCCGGACTGGCTGCATTGGCTGCTCGAGGAGAGTATCCGGAGGACCGTGTTCGTAGCAATCATGTTGAAGGGGCTCTATGCCTACTTAAAGGTTGGCTACGACGAATTGAACGTGGAGGGACTGGGCATCACCGCCCAAGCGGCGCTCTGGGACGCGCAGTCGGAATTCGGCTGGCGGACCGCGTACTGCGAGCTTAACAGGCTGGAGATAAGGCTCGGACACTGGGAAAGCGATCTGGCCACTGCGAGGCCGGATGATTTGGAGGAGCTTAGTGTGCTTATAATGGCCGCTTTCAGGGGGTTAGAAGGCACGGCGGAGTGGTTAGGAAAGAGCCGTGCAGCTAGATACGGGCTGGAGTAAGACAAAATACGTTAATTTATTTGTAGACTAAGCATACACTTTAATTTAATTTAATAGATACGAATAAATCGTAGATATTTATCTAGATACGTATAACGATATATATGTTAAGCTCTAATTCCGTGATCCATCTACCTTAAGCCTTACTTGGCCCTACATCCGCGGAAATCTCAGCAAGAGCGGAGGAGAACTGAATATTCGAGGCCAAACTGTTATTTCGCTTAGAGAGGCAAAAGCTCCACCTCTAAGTCTTCTTTGCCCGTCATTTCTTCTACTTCAAGAGAATCCCTGAAGGAGTCCACACGTGCGGAATCTCTGGTGATATGATACTGCCCCTCATCATCTTCTTCCGCGGTATCACCAATCAGTCTCGTCCTCGATTCTTCGGAATCCCCGCTCTTCAAGCCCAGAAAAACCAAAAGTCGTCGAAGAATAGGATAGTTCCCACCGGACTCAGCCCACCTCTCTTTCACGCGTTCCCAAATCCCTTCGAAAATTCCACCCCCAAGCTTGTGATAGACTAGTCCACAGAGAGCAATCGAATATCCGAATACTTGTGTTAAAGTCACTCCGTCCTGAAAAATGATAATAGAAGCAAAAACGAGTAGGATGTCCTTCAGCACACCGCATAGAGTTAGAACCACCGCAGAAGTCTTGCCTATCAAAAGGACAACAGAAACGTTAAGAAGGAAAGCGACGCAAGCATTGCAAAGTAGGACCAAGGGTCCGACCCTGTAGATGTCTGCCACTGCCAGTGTAGGAAGCTCCCAAACAAGGGCCGCAATACCGTTCATGAGAGCGCAAGCTGGAGCGAAGTAGTAGAGAGAAACCAGCGGATCCATATTTGGATGAGCTAAGCAGTCTCTGCACCATCACCAGGCGAATGGCTTCGAAAATGATGCCGGCCATCTGGATGAAGAAACCAAGCATGTCGAGTTTTATCTCGCCGAAGGATGCGATGATGACGCCGATGACGATGATGAAGACTTTACTGAGGGTGGAGAGATCTACCGGCGCTACGCCGAGAGCCCACGATGCTAGCAGTGTTGCAATAGCGGTCGTAGCCTTTATAAGTCAGCTAAACATTTTTCAAGACTTGCGGTACGAGGGAGCTGTGAAACACACCTTCAGCATTTGGATGAATGAAACGCTCAAGTATAGGTATGCGACATTACCACAGACAAGAGAGAGAGAGTAAAAGATAGCGATAGGTATGATAGCCTTAAGATACACCTCTCTAGTCATCGGCTGATCATGTCTTGAGTCTAAAAGCTTGGAACAGTAGGCTGGAGCCTGAGTCATAGCGGCTGCGAAGAACAAGTGCCAAGTTGTTAGGAAGAGGGCTTAGCATCGTTAGCTTCATCTTTGGTTCTTATCAGATGGAAGTTTTCTCACGAAATTCGAACTGTGCAGTGTGTAGGATCCACTTGTTGAAGAGGATGATGCCTGAGCTTGTAGTGATCCATGCTCTTGGAAACAGTCAGCATACGGATGCATTTGAAATATCTTGCATGACCTACATCACATATACAGCTGCGGGCACAGATGACTTTCGGTTCCCCTTCTCGTTCTGAACGACAGGATCTGGGAGATAACGTTCTGAGGAAAGGCGAGATGTATCGCAACCGTCAACAGTTTCGATAAAACTATTCATTTCGACCGTTGACATGGCTGAGGTACAATCGTTTTAGGAACGACAAACAGGTGGAAGTAAGTGTGCAATAGCGCTATATCAAACCTTAAGCTCTGCTGATTTAGTAGGCAGCAGAAGTGCGATGACGGCGAACAACGTACCGTACGTAACCGACAAGATATTAGTGCTCTGAGTCGTACCAAGCGAAAGCCGCGCACTATCTCAATCTCTTCAAGCGACAGCGTCTAATCGGCTGAGCGGAAGCTCGATAAGCCTGTACTGCTCGTCCACATATGGCGCCCTGCTCATCCACATGTGGCGCCCGCTATCGGACAGCGGTAACGCTAAAATATGACCCAGAGGAAGGTGCAGGTGGGGGGTTGCATCAGCATCCCTGTAGGAGGACATCTTGGCAGATTAGGGTTGTATACGAGTGAATCCTACAATGCACATGCAGGTGCTGTAGGATTCCGACTCGGCCGAATGTGATTGATGGAATTTCTGCAGGGCAATATACATATTTCGAGAGATGCTGAGGGCAAAGAACGAGCAAAACGACGCCAGCACAATGAACCACATTATCACGTTTGCAAAACAAACTCTTGTTTCAGCCACCATTATCCTCGCAGTTTCGCTTTCGCTCATAATATACTCGTTGCCGCAATTACCTCCCCCGTCTCTGAAATCGAATCGAAACAACGAATATGGGATCGACTTGCCATGGGCTCGTCAGAACGCAACAATGGTCGGTTCGTATTGTGAAGGTATTCCTGATGGTTTCTTCGACGACGTCCAAATCATCATGAAGACAGGCACTTCCGAGATCCACGACAAGCTTGCAACCCATCTCCTCAGCAACTCGCAGTGCGTTCCTGACTTCTTGATATTCTCCGACGCCGCCGTACGACTCGGCCCGTACAACATCCACGACGCGCTTAGCGACCTCCCTGAAGCGTACACCAAGCACGTGCCGGAATTCAGCCTCTGGCGAGACGTGCAGGACGCGCTCGCTCAAGGCCATCAACTCTCCTCGGTCAATATCGATTTCCGCCGAGCGTGGACATTGGACAAGTACAAGTTCCTTCCCATGATCGACAAGACCTTCGCCCTCGTGCCGAACAAAAAGTGGTACTTCTTCATTGAGGCGGACACGTATATCTTCTGGGGCAACTTTGCGCGGTGGATACGCCAGTTGGACCCGGAACGACACTTATACCTTGGCAACCCCATGCTGCACGGCGACGTACTTTTTGCTTATGGCGGCGCCGGTTACCTACTTTCCTCCGCTGCGATACGGAAGCTCATCGATCAGAGGCCCCCGGGCGCGGAGAAACCCGGTAGCACACAGTTTGGTGTTGACTTGCAGCATTTGTGTTGCGGCGATACAGGCTTGGCGTTGGCGCTGCGAAACGTCGGCATCGAGGTTACGTCGTATTGGCCGATGCTCAATGGTCACAGCTGGGTTGATGTGCCGTACGGTCAGGGTCAGTGGTGCCATCCGATCGTGACGCTTCATCACATGAAGCCGGAGGACCTGACCCGGATGATGGAAATCGAGCAGAGCAGAGAAGATCCGACGGCACCCTTCCTCATGGAAGACCTGTTCAATAGCACAGTAGAACCAGAGCTGCCGACCGAGCGAAGGGACTGGAACGTCAAGGATGACGAGGTATTGATGAGATGGAATGAGTACGATGACCACAAGCGCTTTGAGGCGGGGACCTGGAGAGATGATATCCAGCAGAATGCGTACAGCTCGAAAGAGAGCTGTCGAAAGGCTTGTGAAGAGAGAGCAGATTGTGTTCAATGGAGCTATAGGGGGTACAAGTGCGGCCTTGGCCGTGCGTTCAGACTGGGGAAACCGGCGCCTCAAGATGGCTCGAAGCAATACTTTACTGGCTGGATACCGTCAAGGGTCGATGGGTTACGAAATGACACACCGTGTATAAGACCGAACTGGATTGTGCATGAATAGGGCATTTGGGAGAATGATTATTATTGCGACACGCCAGAAGAATTTAGAAGTGTTTGGATCAATGTAGACATGTATGCACAGCACCAGGGGAAGGTACTTGAAAGTAAAGAGAGGCTAGAAAATACGCGATATCGGGCTTGGCTACAGCGCTAATCTTTTGAAAGGATCAAGGAGGCAGGGGTTCGCATCAGGGAGCGGGCTTATGCCTTCCGCTCTAGCGAAGGAAATGACGTACATGCTGAAACCATTCCGATATTAAATGTGGCGCGAAGTGCAAAATCCTCCGCATAGCTTCAGAAAGATCTATCATCATCATCCCAACATGACATTCATGGGGATAATCGTCTTCATATGTCACTCGGCATTAGCGGTGGGCTACCTCAGAGATACGAGTAGTAGTTTTACACCCTTCTTCTCTGTTTGTCGCCATCGTGACGCCCCAGTTCTTATACCTTTGCTTACGGACGTAGCGCCCCGACCTCTTTCCCGTGTCTCTTAATATCACAACTGTCGAGCCTGCTCATGTCTCGCCTGGATATATCTTCGCCGCGCCTTGGGGCTACAAGCTTCTCGATCGTGACGTTGGTCCTTACATCTTTGACAATGATGGTGTATGAGCCCACGCTGAAAGTCAGATAAATAGACTGCTGATCTGTGGTCGATAGCAACTTGTTTGGTCCGGTTCCGGCACCTTCGGTGGGGTCTACAGCAGCCATGGTCCGCACATCTGCCAGTATCACGGCAGTGACCATCTTTGTTACTATCAGGGCTGGCAAAGTAGAGGGCACTCACAAGGTGTTGGACTTATTGTGGACAATACATTACCAAGTCATCAAAACCCTCCACCTCGCAGGTCCCACGGCTGCGCTATTTGACATGCACGAGTTTCACCTCATTGACGATGGCAAAAGAGCCATTTTCACGGCCTATCAAGCTCAACCGTACGATCTCTCGCCGTATGGAATGTCCGAAAACATAGGCTGGATTCAAAACAGCATGTTTCAAGAAATATCCGTAGAGACTGGCGAGTTACTATTCGAGTGGAGAAGCCTGGACCACGAGGCAACTTCGCCAAAGTACGGTCGGGTTCTTCCTGGAGAGACTCTCGCTGGAGGGAAAGGGACAACAGCATCTGACGCTTGGGACTATTTCCACATCAATTCCGTCGACAAAAACGAGGATGGAGACTACTTGATCTCTTCTCGTCATACTTCCTCTGTTTACTTGATCTCTGGAGAAGATGGGCGAGTTCTCTGGCGTCTTGACGGCTGGCTCCTCTCAAGCCATTTCCAAAAGGACTTTTACTTTTCCAGTCAACACGACGCAAGGTGCCGGCATTCAAACGCAACCCATACCACCATATTTTTGTTTGACAATGCCTACGACGAGTTCAAGCCGCACGACAACCAAACCCATCCTTACTCTCGTGGACTTGTATTCGTCATGGACAACGAAGCCAGAACGGCAAACTTCAGTCACGAGTACATGTTCCGCATTCCCGATGGCTCACCGGTCCTTAGCGGATCTCAAGGTAACTTCCAGTTGCTGCCAAACGGAAACGCGTTTCTGGGTTGGGGCTCGCAACCCTTCTTTTCTGAGCACCTCCCCAGCGGAGCGCCCGTGATGCACGCCTCTTTCAACGACCCAACCGGTTCCACGATGAACTACAAGGCCCGCAAATACAATTGGACGGCTGTCCCAGCCCACGACCCGGCGCTCTGGAGCTTTTCATATGACGGCACGGCGACGACGTTCTACGCCTCGTGGAATGGTGCCACGACGGTGCAGATGTGGCGCTTCTGCGTGTCGGATCATAGCGTCGAGGGGCCATGGCGGTGTGTTGGCGAGACTCGGAAAAGCGGGTTCGAGACGGTGCTGCAGTGGGACGGTTTCGCACGGTGGGCCTTTGCGGAGGCTGTGGATGAAGAGGGGATGACGCTCAGGAGGTCGGGGGTTGTCGAGGTGTTCGTGCCGTCAGAAGTGCTGCGGCAGGCTTGCGATTTCAACGGCTGCGTGGAAATTCCACGAATTGGTGGTGAGGACCGGAGCAATTTTGAAGTGAGCGGGTCCGAAACGGAAGAGGAAATTTCTAGCGCTGGTTTTGATTACGACGAAGAATCCCATATTTTACCGGAGCCAGCTCAGGATAACTTTAATGGCTCTAGTAGATTGCTGATGCTCGGATCGATTCTTGGTATTGGCATCTCTGTAGCTGGGATAGGTGTCTGCTTATATTCAAAAGTGCGTATTAGACTACGGGCAAGTTATACGAAGCTGGGTGTCGAGTTGTCCGATATTGATAGCGATAGATAAACTTGCTTCTTAATCTAGCTCTGTAACAGTCCACCCCATACTAGTTCACCAACACTCAATACTAGGAAATAAATATCACATACTTCGTTAGTTTCCACATCTTTTCCATACATGGGGTATTCGCTGTCGTTCCGAACGAATACCTGGTGGGAGCTTTGGTCCATTATTTTAGAATAGATAGCCATGTCTGATTGGGCGGTGATAGGTGGGTCTTGTTTCGCCAGAGCGGGATCGGGTTGGAGTATGCAGTCAGTCCCCTTCTCCAAGGGCGTATAACGGCCACGCGAGCTACAATTCGGCTGAGTTCGACACGTTCTACCAGGAGCACAAGATCACCACGCTTTGCATAGCTATTCATAAACGCACCTACTCCAGCCGCTCGATGTGGACTGTTTCGCACCTTTTAAGATGGCGTACGGAAAGCAAGTTAAAGAGCTCATGCGATCGTACATTAACCACACCACAAAACTCGAGTTTCTGCCTGCATTTAAAGTCGCCTTCCAAGCCGCATTTATCCACATCTAGAGATATTGAAGACTCTCAAAACTCCGATACCGCTCGTCATGATCGAGTATTTCCGCGGCCCATGGCTCTCGGCCGAGACGCCTCGCTGTTTTCGGAGAATTTGTCAACTGTATCTGGCTTCTCTTATTCGCCCGTCAGATCTACACCCATACGGGGAAAAGTCTGGCCTGTTCCTACCTTGCTCGCCTAGACAATATGATGGTGAGTTGCACAAATGGGTTTGAGACGGTAGGGATATGAACATACACTGGTACGCATCGAGGTTACATCTTCGCAAGCGATCATGTGTGACCTGCAGCCTGGAATGGTCATTCAGATAACAAAACACCCTCTTTGGGCGGCTAAGACAATTATCCTAACTGCAAGTTTGCTACAATACACAGTGCAACAATTTCTGATTGCGGTAGCGAATCTTGTGACGCTGCACCACCCTTCTCAGTTACCCCTTTCTCAATTTTCCCGACGCTCAGTGTAACGAAATGCATCAATAGGAGAGATTCGTAACATCATCGCATATACTTCACTCCTCTGTTGTTGGTGCATAGCCCACGCCCCAGAACGAAACTAGTTCGTTGGGTCGATTGTGATTGGGTACTTCCACAACCCGCTATTGTAGATCTGCATCACAGTAGACCACACCCACCAGTCTTGTGTGAATTCTCTCTCCCTTCGATGCGTGACATCTTTGCGTCGGTTCTCACCTTCCTTGAAAAGAGGTACGAGCTCTTGATCGCCGTGGGCCGAGTCGAGCGTGCAGGCGTGGGTCCACGCCTTGTAATTGTCCGGGCTCGGAACTTCCCGGGTTTGGTAGGCTTGAAAGACTTCGTCGGCAGACGCCTGGATTGCAGCTAGGCAACGCTCCTTGTTGTCGTTGTTCTCTCTGTCGAGCAATCGTTTGTCGCCGAATGCTTGCCAGCTTTCGCCGGCAGGGTTAGTGACCGAGAGTCCAATGGCGCAGTCTTCGTCGTGCATGTACTATATCTTGTAAGGAAAAGAAGTCATATAGTTGAGGGGTTAACAGGCTTACCTTTGCGAGGAGGTCCTTCATCCCCTCGCGGCCATGAAGCATTCGGCGGGGGGTGCGGAGGTGTCCCGCAGAGAAAGAGTCCTCAAGGAAGTGGTCCGCAAAAGCATTCAGCGCATATGCCTCCATAAGGTTACCTTTAGCAGCCTCTCCAAGAGCCTTTGCGTGGCCTGCATTGTAGGTAGTGCGGGCATCTTTTCCAAAGTGATCCCAGTTGATTTGAGCCAGTCCAATGTAGCTAGGCTCATCGCTTGGTCTGAATAACGTGATCTTCTGGAAAGCCCACGTTTCATCTGGCAGCTTGCTGTAAGCTACAGAGGGATCCTCGTGATTCGCCAAAGCGTTGTTGACAGCATCGACCTCCTTCTGGAGCACATGAAGGATACTTTTCGCCTCATCTGGTTGCCGCGTGGTGTCAGTAGAAAGTTTCCCGTAAGCGTCTACAAAACGCTGCGTCTGCTCGTCAGCATCACTCCCGTCGCTAATAGGCTTGGTCGTGCCATAGAAGTCCCCAGCGAGACCGTTGATCTCTCCATATGTCAGATTCAGACCGTTTGGCAGGGCGATCGGACGCTTCTTGGCCACGATTCTTTGGCCGTCCTCGAGCGACAAGCATATCGCATCTCCAAGCCAACTGTGCTCGGCATACTCAAAGCCTGAATAGTAACGGTCAACTTTAATTCTGTCTCATAGCTTTCCAATCGTTCTTACCGAGTCGGTCGGTTCCTTTGAATGATTCCCCTGGCAACGCAATCAAGCCCGCCCTGTGGTTGATGGTACATTCCATCGTCACAGTCTCGTTCTCATCGATAGAACTGCTGAAATTAGTGACAGCATCGGTTCAGCTCTCCGAAACTTACGAGTCCAATTCCGGGAAAGGGTGGATCAAGCGAGACTTCCTCAGAAGTGAGGAGAGAGAGTCGATCGTGGATACAACTAGGACATCAGAGAACGGAGATCTCTGGTCTTGATTGATGTCATAGTTGACAGCATTCATGGGCTTGTCGATTCGTTTTCGGAACTCATAAACGAGTTTCGAACTACACAAGACCAGGTAATGAGTCACAGCATCGAAGACCACCACGCTGCTGTCGGTACTTGTGAATAAATCATCTAGGGTCACGGCCTCGACCAGGCCCCAATCCTCTCCGTCAACACGGCTATTGAAGTTGAGAACTACTCGGTTTTCCTCAAGCTGGATCGAAATCTGAAGCAAGACGTCCTTTTCGTTCATGATGTTCAGGTCCGTGCGGTCTGTGCTTGTGTTATCGAAAGCATTGGATCTCCAGACAATTGCTCCTCCATGGTGGACTTGTTCAACAGGAACGACTTCCCCACCACGAGCAAGGAAATATGACTACCAAAAATTAGTCTTCTTCGAAACGTTTCAGATGGTGACAATGGATTATGGTAAAAACAGCTATCCGGTTACTTACCTTGATCATGATGGTTTGGGCGGTTAAATTGGTCGATAGATCAAGCGTGCTGAGATGTTACGAATAGTGGACTGTCAAACTTGCTGCTTTTATACCCGTGGATATGCCGCCGCTCACAGTGTCTAAGTGTAGAATTCTCGTGATGAGGAAACGAACAACAATGGTCCCGACCGCAGCGGGATCTACCATGCCGCTCAGCGCGGCCACGCCATTGCGCTCCGAGTGGTAGACCCGCGTACAGATGAAATTTTTTTTCAAGGATCTGCATGAGTACGCTATTGTTAAGCACGGTTGTCACGACCGGACCAGACTTCCACAACTAGTATTCCGAAACGAGATGGCTCAGCTTAGCTGAAAGCGCATGCATTGAGAGTGGCTTTTCCACGCGGTTCCCGCCAACGTACCATGGTCGACGGTTGCAGTAAGCGGGCCGCGAGCGGGGCGGATCTTAAAAATGATGACGCACAAAGCTAGCATGTGCGAGATGCAGCGCCAAGCCTGCACGTCGAGGCCAAAATGGCGAAACGCAGGTTCTCTCGGAAACTAAGCACGGGCCGCAACGGCTAGAGGCGATCTAGTAAAGAGCGGTGACAGGGCGCTCCCCGAGCTACGTCAACACCGGTGCCCAACTAGAGTTGTTAAGCAGCCGCGGGTAAGACACGGATAGCGATGTGGATAGCGCCAACTAACTGGATACGCCTTAGTATTGGTACGTGACCTTCATCATCTGCCCACGCTGCGGATTGTTTATCCACGCTGCGGATAGACGCCACATCGCTCGATCGGGCCTGGCATACCTCTAGCGCACTCCTCTTATTTGTCAGATTTTTCGCTTCCCTCGCGCTTGGTCGTATCGCGACAAGTTCTATCCGCAGCCCTCTGTCAAGAATCGAGCGAAATTTGCTGCGGATTGTGCTATCCGCCGTATAGACCTAAGGACTGCTGAACACCTCTACTTAGGTATGTTTTCTTCTTGTTACAGCCCTCGGCACTGCATTGCTTATTGCTTTCTCTCGAAGCTGCCACCAACAGTCGCGTTGGGAACGATATATTAACGCGAAAATTGGTCCAGCTGGTTGCGCTACAGCTAACCTGGTCATCGTCGTCAACGGCCCCGCCTTTGCGCCTCGTGCCGGCCCGTTCCCTGCCAGCTACGTCGTATGTCGTAACACTCCTTCTCGCTGTGCCCTGTCTTCCGCTGATCTTTCATGCCGTGGCAGCCGTATGCGCTAGATAGATAGCCTTGTATTGGGTAGCTTTGTGCCGCGTACGCCATGTCCGACCCCACAGTGATTGAAGAGGCGCTGCATTAGCTCTGCAACATGAAGATTCACTAAAAGTCTGCAATGTTAATGCAAAAACATGTAGTAAAAGGACAAGTGCGGCAGGACAAGACGCGTGTGATCGGAAACAGAACGTTGTCTGGTAGCCTCTTAGAGAGCTAGCTATGAGTAATGTAGTGGCGAGTGTGAGCAGAGTGAAATCCGATTGCCGATCGTGGCTTTTCAGCTGCGTGTTGCCATGCATCAGCCCTGTTACATTACTGATCGTCCTTCAATATATGTCCGTGCCTTTTGGATCTACTACCCATACACTTCTCTATACATCCGCATCACGAAGTGGTAGCATGACCCTCAAATATGTACCCTGCCCGATATAAGCCCGTGGGCGCTGCAAGAGACTACGAATCTGGGTGGTTAGCAGGAGGCGAGTGGAGAGTCGACGTCAGCTACAGGCAGAAACCCTAGCGATTCGCAGGCGGGTCCGCCGGCCGGAAGTACGCGGCGGGGTGGGCCTTGCCGCTAACGCTGTAAGAAGCTAAGTTGCGCGAGCTGAGTTCGATCGCAGCGCTACGCCTGCACGTTGATGCCTAAATGGCGAAGCTCTTACTTTTCTAGGCGGTACTTCGTCAACTTACCTTACCTCGACCCGCCTTTATGTGATATATTGCGTTCTGTATGTCGTGTTGTTGTATTGTGGAGGCCTGTCGACCCCGCTTCGATCCAAACAGGCCAGGCAGTCATAGTGGATCCAGCCGTATAACGCATAGCTGCCTTAAACGACAAGGACGATCATCATGTCTACAGGGTCATGTGGTTGGAGAAGTGTAGGGTGGGCAGTTCTAGCCCCTGAGCGGGGAGATGCGGAGAACACTTACGTGGATAGCGGGTGACGTGGTGCACTATGACGATAGTGGAGTTAGAAAGAGTGCGATTGTAGTAAGTAGAATAAGTCCTCGCCTATATATACATCACTTGCATCTATTAACATTCTACAGAATCACTTCTCTCGAGTCCTTGACATATCTTACATTTTTTCCGAGTTAAACTTCCCTCAACTATGTCTCAAGTGCAATTCCATGACAACTATATCAAGGTTGATACCGACCCAGCAGTCGATTTTGTCAACCTTGGCTTCGTCGGTACTGAGAAACTTCAAAAAAACTCTACAACTTCGGCTCCAGTGTCTGGAAATTCCGAAAAGGTCGTTGTGACGTACACTAAGAACGACCCGCCCCCCCGAACATTTGGCGTCTCGACCCCAATGAACTTCCCGGTAAGCGGCACGATCACAATTACCGGTATGAATATCCACCACTATTCAAAGACCCTACTAATTACAAAGTAGGTGGTGGAGCTGATGCCAATCATGTTGAGGCTACCGATGGTGTTGGAAACAAGGGAAGATGGAACATTGTCGGCAAATGAATAGGGAATGCAACGGGCTGTGAAACAGCATCCTCGTGTTGTTCAGACAACGATTTCTTACTCCTATTACTAATGGCAAACGAGCTTAACCGCTTCCGTTGTTTGTCATTGGATAAGTTCATTAGCTTAGTCACTCATTCTAAGACGATAAAGAGATGAAAACAAAAATGAATACACTCATTCAATTATTCGATCTATAAAGCCCTCTTTCTAATGCCCTGTAATATTATTGATTATTATCTAGACCTTGTGCGGGGTTAGGAGAACAATTAAATTCTACGGCTACCTCCCGGTTTCCTTTTTAAGAAACGCTAAGAGAAGTCTATCTAGTCATAAGACCGTTACGCTAAGACGGGGAAGTGGAAACATAGTGCGCCGGACTTGCTTTAGTGTACGACAGCGTGATACGTAGTGCACAAGCTAGCTGATTTATAGCTTATCGTCTAGTCGACTGTTATACAGAAAGGGTTTAGGCGAATAGGGTTTAATTAGCCCTACCGCAATACGAAAAATGACCTCCCCCTTTTCTTCTCCTTAGCCCTTATTCCCTTGCCTGTTTACAGTCGTTATATCCTGCTTCTCGTGTGTAAGACTAGATCTGTAGGCTCGTAGTTTCAGAAACGGTTTTAGGTGTCCGGGCGACGGAAAAAGACGTAAGAAAGAAGTAGAATGTATTATATATGCCGTTTCTTCGATCATTTCCAATTCCTTTTCCCTTAGCCGGATATTTGCGCTCCTTATTCGAAACCCCGATTTCTTCTATCCCTCTCCCTATATACGTTAAGCTTGGATGCTTGGCATTACGCAGAAAATAATTTCTATCTCCCTAATATATACGGTTGTTATGCGGTGAGTAGGCTTTTACCAGCCCTACTGCTGCCTCTTCTAGTCCGTTGCGTTACAGCCAACCTAGTTATTACCGCCGATAGTCTCGTATTTATGCCGCGTGCCGTCCCGCCTCCTAATAGCCAATGCCTTCCGCTAGTTTGTTATATAACAGCGGGCGCATGTGCTACGTCTCGGATAAAGCGGAATCCTAACGTGGTTGGCGTAGAAAAGTATTCCTTATCCCTATAGTCTACTAAGGCGGACGGGGTTTATGATTTTCCTTTATTCAGATCTAACATCATATTAAGATTTAAAGAACGTAAGTAGTAAGAAGGAGTAGTAGGTAAGTTAATTAATTGCTATATAGAAGAAGGAATGCAGTTATTATATAGATGTAAAAGATCGGATCACGTAATCAAGTCACCTGACCTGGTAAATAACTTCAACACACCCTTCCAATACGGAAGTTAATACAGTGGGCAAAAGGACCTCTCACTGCCCCAATGCGTCCATCCCAGCGAATTGATCCAACCACAGGAAACTGAACGGAACGCATTCTGAATTTGAATCTCTTGGCCCTACTATGTCTGCGGACGAAGATGATGGGGGCGGCTTTGCCACCGTCGGCGCGTCACG
>JAFISB010000350.1:0-22466 GCA_022560015.1 Diplodia mutila | reverse complement strand
GAGTAAAGCCCGTACAACCTTTGGATCGCCTTCGTTGATACAGATCACACCTTCGACGGCTTCCTATATCATTGAAATTAACACATTAGTATGAGTACAAGCCATCGTGTGATACTAATGGCCATGAATATTTTCTTTCTTTTTTTTTCACTTACTTTGAAGTTGTGTCTCGGATCCAGGGCTCGTTGGAAGACGGTGCTTTGTGCACACAGAACCAACTTGTGGACCCTGTACTCTTCCCCATTCATGCACTTTACCTGGAGGTCTGAATACTCGCCGCTATCAAAACACCTGGCGGGAGGGGTTGTTAGTTCGGGATAGAGACGAAAGCGCCGGTGGGTGGTCCTTACTCGCTTATTTCCAGCAAGAGGGGGTTTGCGAGGTCATTGACCGACATCTGTGGCAAGCACTTGGCTTCATCGACCGTTGGAAAACGTAACAAGAAGCCCCTGTTGATCTTTGGTTGGCTAGAAATAAGGGACCGGCGAGAGCGGAGCGAGCGAGACAAAAATCAAATGATATCCTTTAATGAGGGACACAGCACTGCGGTGTAATTACGCTTCAATCATGCGAAAATAGAAGATAATCCGTGTTGAGACCTGAATGATGCAAGTGCCCACAGAGCATACACATGGTAGCAAGAGGACAAAGCCGGAGATTGCGTGGTTAGTCGTCATGCAAGTATGACATTACGTGACACGTGTCTGCCAGGCATACCAATTGTAGAGGATCTCCTCGCCACACCCTTTTTTTACCATTAGTTTACGGTCAGAATTAAAAACACAACGTTAAAAGGCAAAGAGATCTACAGTCAAAATTGAATAATATCTGGGACTTATTATTGTGTCAATTAAAAAGGTAAGCACGTCCTAGTAAAATTAGGTGATACCGCTAGAAAAAGTTTAGCAGACGCTTGAGTTGCATCTAAATTACGTATCTTTTTAAACTTTCAGCACAATTTTCCAGACTTTTCTTTCCGAAATGCGCGTTCAAATTGAATTCTTAAGGCATAAATTCTGGGAGGTAATAGTAGGTATTTCTGTTGGTGATGGAGAACAGCTTGCAAAACACGTATATAGTATTGCATCTGCGCTTTCATCGCACTAGAATTAAGCACTCCACAGTTGTTTTTTTGGCTGAACAGATATATTTAATCTGCGCTCCTCGGTGTTGAGATTTTGGATTATAGTAATGTGGTCTATACTTAACAAATCTCATGCTATATCCAAGCCCTACAGCGCTCAAAGACCGACTTTGTCCGCCAACTCAGGTTTCGACCCGGGAGAAATGGTACGAGTTGGTTCTTCGTACTGCATGAGCTGATTACCATTACTAACTCGAGCAGTCGCAAGAACGCCAGAAAGGATTTTCTGATGGCTTGGATACAGTCAACCACCTGTTGATTTGCTATCTGAATGTCATCAGCGACTTGAGTCGGCTGAAATCTGAAGTCAAGGCGATCAAGCGTCAGCTACTTTTGACCTCATTGAGCACTCGTGGTACGAGCATAAGCAGGAAAGCTTTAGGGCAGCCGGGCTTGAAAAGTCAACGATCGTGTAGCTTTTGATTTGTACTATAAATTCTAGGCAAAAAAGCAGATATGTCATGCTTGACCAGGATGAAGTAAATGCTCTTGGTGCTGCTCAGCATGTGAAGTGGTCTAGTTTAGCTTTTACCAATCTAGAATATACAACAAAAGGGATTGGTGTCTGTTGGATTAATCGTAGAAGGTCGCATAAGGACGCACTTGGTTCTGGATCATCTATTGATCTAATGCTACGTGGTGTTGATATACTTGATGAAGAACAGCGATGTCGGCGAAGGGTGGCGATGGTGATACTCGGCATGATATCATGGTGTTAATCCAGCATCTTTATCTGACAATATGTAAGGTCAGGGACAGATGAAATATGCTTTGATAGAGTAATCAGTCGCACGAACTGTATTGAATGACATATTTAGCCATAGGTTACATTACTCCCCTTTTTCGCCTTACCCCTTTGTAAACAGTGAGATGATATGTTACGAGGAAACTCGGGGTCCAAGCCGCACAAGTCAATCGTTCAAACGCACTGAATAGAGAGTATAGTGATAGGCTAAGTAAGAGCACCACTAATCAATCATTCAGCCACAATATTAAACTCTATACCGGTATGCGAGCTGCTGGATCTCGGGTAGATGGTACATTCTTAGGGCCTTACCCACTACGAAAGCCTTGATCCTCCATTTATCATCGTCAGACACTGTCCGAACCCTAGGAAGACCCCAATCTTTACGAATACGATAGTACAGCTGTAGAAGATCCCTGGCAGTCCTCGCCCTTTGTGGGTAGAAGGGCGGCAAACCGGCAGCTTTGTTTCGGCGCATCTGGCCGGGGGGAAACCAGGCGCTAAAGTCGGCTTCGATATAAGTCCATTCCATGCCTCGCAATACCGTGCATATTATGATGAAGGCACGCTCATCCTCGCCGTAGCCGACTCTTTGCATCTGGCCAGCTTCCGGCGGAGTAGATGGCGTTGGCTCGGTGTTGTCGTGGTTATATAATCCTAAGGCGGAATGGTAAGGGTCCTGCTGTAGTTTTGGGACGGTAGTTGTGTCCGCGAAAGGAGCTTTATGCATCGGCGCTATTCGATAGTAGCTTAGAACTGGTCTGAACTTCCTTGACGTTTTCCGATAGACGTCGCTATTCCGCGGATGCACAGTTTGCGGTTCTCGTTCTAGTCTGCCTCTCGCGCACGGTCTTTTGCGAAGGGTACTGGTGGAATCGTAACTGTGGCTTTGAGAGGCTTTGATAAAGTTTGGTGATGGAACTGCCAATGCAGGCAGGCTTTCGGTCCTGGGGGCAATGAAGTCCAGAGACATTTTATTCTGGCGTTCGGGACCGGATTCATCTCCATAATATGGTCTGGCCGTAACTGTCAGAAATGATGTAGATGCAGGATTCAAGGCAGAGCTCGATGTTTGCATTGCAGGCATAGTCAAAGAGTAAAAATAAGGACCTTGTGTGGGAGTAATATATGCCGTCGCGATGGAACGCTAATATATAGAGTCCACTGTCATCACTTGATGCCATATCTGATATGCACGGTGTTACGGCTTTCCTTATCTACGCAAGGCCATAAGAATCCGTTTTGAAGTTGCTAGCGTGATTATGCGGGTTCGCTCAAAAAGCTACTGTACTCTTTACCGTAGCTGTAGTACCAACAGAGGAAGAAAAGGTACATTAAGTATCTAGCCATCACACCCAGGCATCCCGCGAGATATAGGTGAACATACTTTAGTTGCGCATAACAAATATATGCCTTAGCACTACGTTACACGGGCTGCGTTTTGATTTTGCAGACGAAAAAGAAAGAAAGGTATGTGATGGCAGTAACGAAGGAAAGAGTGCTCTAAACAATAGTCTTGCAAGGGTGCTATGCGCCGATAATGCGCCATACAAATTCACGAGATGGTTGACTCGTAATGATGTACAAATCGATTGACACTGAGCGGAAGCATGACATGTAATTTACGGGGAGCATATGGCACCTGCTATCAACAACCGTGATATGCGCCCAACCGACCACCCTCGTGCCAGAGAATGGATTACGCTCCCCTCCATACAGGCTCCGAAAAGACGCCATCCCAACGCCATTCGACTGCGTCAGCGTACGGTTGCACGTGTGGGCCGGCGCAATGATCCTGAGTGGATTTGAATCTTTGCAGATAGTTGACTGGTGCATCGTCAACAGCACCGTCATTGCTTGGCGGACCACACCAATTGGACGTTGATTCGCTGAGTTCATTGTCGAGCTGCGGCTGCATCGGGGTCATCATGGCATAGACGACCTGGTTTAGCGTCGATAGTTCCTTCTCAAGTTCATCGATGCGTTGGTGTAAGGTCTTCCTCTGCCGTGTACCGCGAGTTGGTGGGGAGGGTCGAGCAGTGCGAGGACTTTTTTCTTTGTCTTATTTGCCATCGTCGGTTGGAGGCTGGTGTTTGGTTATGTGGCTGCGATTCGTCCAACGTCCGATAATAGTAGCTTTCAAGTCGGGCGTCTGAGGTAGTGTCGATATTAAACTTATCTTGCAAACAGCTCTGTCCAATGCGTGGATTTATATATTCTTTAATCAGAATAGTCGTGTGTTGTACAAAGTCCAAGTATATGACTTTGGATTAGGATATGGGGTAAAGTGTTGCTGTGAAACAATCAGGCATGAAACCAATTACCCGCCAATACTGCTATCACCACAGTGTAGATCTAGCTATTTTGCGAAGAAGATACTGCGCTCTACCGGAAAGCAACGAATAAGCGGGGCAGCCAAGCGTATCTTTGCTACCGAGGTAGAGCAAGCTACAGGTATCAGTTCGGAGTCGGTTCGATGCCACGATTACGGCTTACGTTCGGCTCCACCGGGTGTTGAATCAGAACCGCACCATCCATTGATCGGTCCTAGTTACGCTGTTGGTGAATGGAAATTTGACAACTGCGTGAAGCGAAGAGGATTATTGAGAGAAACGCATCTGCGTCTTCGACACAATGACGGTAATTTGCTGAGACCATGTGGCTGATTGATATCCTTGTTTGTTTGCGTGAGTGGTAATTGTTGCGCATATTTCATTCACGAGTTAATTAAGATGATAATTCCACACGTTTTCCAGCCTCTTACTATTTTTTTTCACATTGCCTCTATCGTCACTATTGCCTACTTGTCATATTTTACTGTTAGTGCAGGAATCACATTGCATCTAGGGAGAGTACTCGTAGACCTGATGGCGCATCTAACATCACCACTATCTTGCCGTTGACAGATGGAAAATTCAGGCCTATGATTTGGACAACGGACGACCATTCCCGACAAACTGGCTCACTTTTTTCCATTGGAATGCGTATGTGAAAATACGCTTGTATTTGAAGTCAGCTCTGAGATTTCACCGCTACAATGGAGCCTAACATATCTGCTGCGAAGCTTACGCTCAATAGCCTGCCGACCGAAGTCATGCACGAGATACTGGCAATTGCAGCAGACGTGAGCTCCCGCGAGGTAACCCTTACGCGTTCAGTCTTTCTAAAGCCACTGTCGCCGGAAACGAGCCAGAGAAGTACGTCAAAACACCAATCGCCACCGACATCCTTTGATGGGTTAGCACGTGCGAAATCAGACTGGTCCTCAGCTCGTGGCATGCCTGGGCCCTCAATTACGCCCTGGGAGACATCTAATTCCAAGAAACGAGAGGAACCGAGCGGTGGGCAGAGCTGCCCTTGATACGTGGTAAGCAACCTCTGGCGTTCGTCAACCTATAGGCCACAAGAGAGCTCTACTAAGCCAATCCTGCCAACGTCCTAGGTACCTATGGAGTGTATGAGCTCATTCAATGTTTCGTTTTCGCCGAACAGGTGAGATGCGATAGGCTAACTTTGTTACATGAAAATGCACTGTGATTTCTAAAAGTGCACTTCGACAGGGACATCAACCGTGCACTTAGTTACTGTGGTCGTAAAGAGAGCCCAGAAAAGTCGCATACGCATCTCAGTCATGCGCGCTTCGAACGTCTGTTCGCTTGCTGGGCGAAGTCCATTTTCGTGTTTAAGTACTAGGTAGCACCAGTCTAGAGAGGTGTGTCGAGCGTGCAGCTTGTTGCGACAGCCCATAATTTACCCATCCACTTCTCTCCCACAAAAGAAACCCTTCATTTTCCATCACAGCGTGTCTTCGCCTCTCAAGGTGTCCTGCCAGCTGGAAAGCTGGAGACGATGTGGTTGTAAAACACAAAGGAGCGAACAAACACTGCGCGCTAACGAGTTGCTCTTTTCGCCATTGCACGGGGACGTACTAGCAACTTGCATCTATGATGTTGACATAGCGATAGGCAGTCAGCTTTTGCGACGCCGAATACGGGTGCGTGTAAGGATGGATCTGGCCTCGAGTTCCGCGAAGCTTGGACCAAAACACAACAACGTCCGTCACCGTTTGTCTCCATGCCACGTATCTCTTTCATCCGGCTATACTGATCTGCTCAGAAACTCTATAAGCGTGCAAAAGGCTGCATATCGCCACTGTCCTGTGATATCCATGGCTGCTCTTCTTTTCGACGCGCGACTGTGGCTCGGACGCAAGATCCACGGCGAGCTTTCTTTCGGAGTGGTCAAGGTGGGCTCACGTAGGATTGTCAAAGGTCCTTGTTTGGAGTCAGAGGCCGAGGCAATGGAATTCGTCCGCAACAACACGTCGATACCGGTGCCCAGGACTTTCCAAACACATCGCCGCAAATCTGGCCTCTACATTGAAATGGAGTGCGTCCAGGGAAAGGACCTGGATGTTGTATGGCGTGATTTAACCCCCGAGCAGAAGAGCCAGTTGATCAGCAGCGTTGCGAACTACATCCAAGAACTGCGAGAATTGCCCGCACCCGCACACGAGCTCGTCGCGTCCGCCGAGCAGCACGAACTGCGCGACGGACGCATAGGATCGAAGCCGTGTGGCCCGTTCCAAACGCACGCTGACTTCCACTCCCTGCTCCGCGGCCATACCCCTCTCGACCAGACAGCCGAGTCCTTCAGCCAAAAGGTCGTTGAATGCCACTCCCGCACATACCGGACGGTCTTCACCCACGCCGATCTCGCCATGCGGAACATCATCGTCGACGACGGCCGCATCACCGCAATCATTGACTGGGCTTTCTCCGGCTGGTATCCAGAGTACTGGGAGTTCACAAAAGCTCATTACGGACAACTTAACATACCAGATTGGTACGGTCCTTTGGCGGATGCGCTGACGAGGTATGATGACGAGCTGCAAGCCGAACGTGCCTTGTGGGCAAGGCTCGATTGGCCAGGAGACCATGTCACCGACCAACCAACCAACCAAACGACTCTCAAGATCCCCCGCACCCACTCGCTCCATCCACCACCACGATGCCCTCCCTCAGAGCAACGAAAAAATCCCCACCCGAACCCAGCGTCCTCCTCGGCCTCCAATACCGCGACCGCCTCTCCCTACCCCCGCACCGCGCCCGCCTCGGCTTCGCCGCCTTCCACTGGAGCATCATCATCATCATCATCACCACCACCAATACCCCCTCCTTAAACGGCCACCACCACCACCGACGGCAACAGAACCAAGTCGCCGTCCACCGCTTCGACGTCACCGACGGCATCGTCCTCGACCCCGCCACCGGCGCCGACGCCAATCCCGCCCGCGACTGGGTCTTCCGCCGCCAGACCGCCACCTCGCTCGCCGAGATTCCGCGGTACTTGGGGGCCGTGCGCATGGGGAAGCTGGTCGCCCCGCTGCCGGAGGCGGAGGAGCTGGAGCGGTTTTTTGAAGCACTGCCGTTGCCGAGGAAGAAGAAGAGTGCGGAAGAGGGGGAGGGTGAGGGTGAGGGGGAGGGAAAGGGAGAGGAGGGAGAGGAGGAAGAGGAGGAGAATTGCGTTCACTGGGCGCGTGCTGCCGTGCGGGCGTTGGACGGCGCGGCGCCGGCGTCGTGGTGCCGGTTCTCTGAGCGGCCGCTGGATGTGAATGCGCTGATGGGGTTTGCGCTGGGGCATGCGGATGCGCGGATTGCGGATCCGGTGGAGATGCCGGATGTGGTGGATTATCCGAGGCGGGAGAAGAGTGGGGGAGGAGGAGGAGGAGGAGGAGGAGGAGGAGGAGGAGGAGGGATGAGGGAGCGGTTGGGGCGCTGGTTGGGGGTGTGAGGAGGCTTTCACTATTCTCCTCAACAGTTTATGCCACCGTCAACATCAATCTCACCCCAATCTGATGTCACGGAAACATCGTGATCCAAGTTCGCTTAATCGCTTGTCATGAACCCTGTTATCCAGAGACGAACTTCAATGCTTTCTAGAAAACCCAGGGGACTACAGAACATGAAAAATGAGACCAAAATCAAGCCCGGAATAACCCCAGACACCAAGCCAAAATCTAATTGATTTTTCATCAAGAAAAGCCGTGTTGTCGTGATCAAGCAAAAAGACCATCATCCATCCCAAGAGAGCACCCCAGAGATCTCCCCGTATACCACGCGCTCGTCTCGTCCCAGAGATGTTGCACGAGACCCAAAGTTCATCCACAAATCTCGCCGACCCCTCACCCATCATCATCCCCCTCCCCAATCACCTCCGCCGCACTCACATACTCCGTCTTATCCCCCTCCCTCCCCTCTCCACCAGCACCCGCGCCCCCACCGCCATCCACCACCCTCCCCGTCCCAAACCTCCTCTCCACATCCCTTCCCCTCTTCGACTCCCCGCCATCTTGATCTTCTTCGGCTTCATATTCTTCCACATATCCTCGACGACGGGCCTCACCCCACCACCGCCAGCGCACGCCTTGATCCAACACAGCTCCAGGCCCGCCATGTGGAACACGAACGTGCTGCTCGCCGCATACCCCTTGGCGCGCTTCCACCGGATCTTCTTGCCGCAGACGTGGTACAGCGCGCTCCCAGCGGCGAACTGCGGGCGCGCGGCGCGGGGGCGCGCGGCGCGGAAGCGCGGGTGGCAGATGTCCACGGCGTTGTTGTACGAGTCGGGGTTGTTGAGGTCCTCGTTGTTGGTATCATCCGCGACGCCGTCGGGATTGAACTGCGGGCTCATCAGGCCGGCGGTGCCGAAGGCGTTTTTGCGCCGGTTGACCTCGACGTTCCACATGTCGTTGATCTGGTTCATTTCGTCTACCAGGGCCGCCAGCTCTTCGGCGAGGACGTCGTCTTTTTCGTCTTTGGCCCAGGCGAGTTCTTTGAGGTACGGCTTCTCGAGCGTGGGGTCGACGTCCGTATTGGCGAGGGCGGCGAGGGCAGCGGTGGTTTGGAAGTGTTTTTCGAGGGCGTAAAGCGTCTTCTCCGTGTGCGGTTTGATCGTCTCGAAGTAGAGGATGTCGACTGACAAGATGATTGGAGTGATCCGTGCGCACGAAAGGCTGACAGCGACGGGAAAGCTTCTGGGCCAACTGTAGGAACATTAAAGTTGGAGCCGACATTTAACAGTATTTTCACCTTTTTTTATCATGTCACCGAACACCATGTTCAAGCAAAGCGTAGAAATTTCATGCGGACTAGGGATATCGAAGCAAACCGTCTCGGCTCGGCTCGTTTTTGTCATGTGTAGAGCATATAATTAAAGCCGCATCTATCCCATCTTTATCCGTTAATATCTGTGTAAGACACATCGAACTAAAAACAATTATTCTGCAGCAAGTCTCAGCCATTTCACTATACTATATGGAGTAAGTGTCAAAAATAAGAAGCACGAAGTACGAGTACTGACCTTGGACAATAACACTTAATGCTAGAGCAGTGATGCATCGAAAGCCATAGATACGGTACGTGGCCAAAGCGGAAGGGTGAAAATACGGCTTGTAGAAATGGATTTTCCCATCTAACCAACAGCCTCTCAGTTTAAAAAAGATTGTGCAGCGCAGGGTACTTTACTGGCTGTCGAGCCAAAAATTCAAGGATCATTATGTGAGCTTGCTCCGTTGCTTAATCGACTTTATGTCTGCAAGTTTCCTTTCGACTTATCGAAAGGGGCCATGTTACATCGATCTCGTCTAATACTACAGTTGTAACTCCCCTCTCAACCAACAACCTTTAACCATTACTATAGCTCCGACACCTCAGTATGTCCTCGTAATTCTCGCTCTCAGCCGGTCCTAATACGATCAGCCCAAGTTTCGCCGTGTCGCCTTCGATTGTAGCCCATCGGAAACTAAGTACTTTGACCCATTCATCTCGAAGCAAAGCATTGCATGCCTGTCGGATGTCTATCCTGTGCGTGAACAACGCCTTTCCCCAAAGCTGCAGATGTTCAGGAGTGACTCCGCTCGCAGGTGGTTTTGCTAGGTATGTAAACTTGGCTGTATGCGAGATTTCTTCAGCAGGACCCTTCATTTCCTGCTTTGGGGGTTAGATAAGTATCGTATACAAGCGGCCCTGGCGGCTGTATGAGGCGGGACATCTTGGGGCGACTGTCATCTTCGTCGTAAATCTCCGTTTGCACCCAGATACGGTCGGGAATCTTTCTCCTCCTGCTTGCAGCTTTGGACCGCATCTTGTTAGTAGCTGCAATCGATACCAATTACTTGAGCTGATACACCGACAGAGTCGTGAAACACTTGGTTTGAGGCGACAATGGCTTTATTGATCCACACGAAGGAACTTAGCAACGGTAATTTCAAGGGCTTTCTCCCGTCAGCCTTACATGGAGCATGACAGAGAGAGCTTATGTGAACGATCAGAGAACAACTGTTTACGGAATGGGTACCTGAAGACAATCTAGGAAGTGTAAGATTAGAAAGAATCATGCGATATTGTATAACCTTGCGCGGACGCCATTATGTGGGCACAACCGCCATACAACCACGTAACTCCTAGCCTGTGGTTCTCGTCCTTGCTTTCTCCCCGGATCTTTGGGAGTAGGAGACGCGACCAAGCGGTTCAGGGAAAAAAAAAGAAAGAGGCATGACGCCGCGCTAGCAAGTCCTATTAGAAAAGCCGTACTATCTCAGCCCTTCAAGCGGCGAATGATTAAATATTATGTGTTCTATCAACACGCCCGAGGTTTTCTCACTGCCAAGGAGCCAGGGTGCTCGGGAAAGTCCCCTCCTCCTTATCATAGACGTTTGCAAAGACGATTTTTTAGACTGTAATGGTCTTTGCGGTACCGGATGAAGATATCCATCATCTTCGGTTTCCGGTGGTGTATGACAGTAGTGGAAGTTCTCTGGGAAAGTATAGGAAGATACTTATTGAATGCGCTGGGGTGTTGCATAAAAGTTACTGGTGAGCTTAATTAACTTTTCGAATACAGTCTTCCGAAATAAGCAACGTGTAGAAACAGTATGGAAGTGGAGGATTACTGGTTCAAACACCTTGAATGCCCTACCCATAAGGCGTTTGAATGGTCGGAATACTTACTACAACACGTCAATAACACTTCCTTACCTCATGGTTGACCAGTGCTGGATTGAATGGGTACGGGCTATAGCGACCGCCACTTCTCAACTTCTCGCCTCGCTCCACGAGCTGGAGCAGACAGTTGACGACACACGTCCCCACGGCCTGGCGGCGGATGCAGAAGACAACGGCGATAGAATGGGTCACAGAAACCGAGAAGGGACTGCATCGAGCTACTCTCCATCCTTCAACGTCCCGCTCAGCGAGCGTGGCTCCCCAGACCTGGACCATTCAGCCGCCTGCAGGAGAGAACCAACCAACGAAAACCAGCCGCAAGCCCGCCGCCAGCGCAGTCGTGACAGCCCTATGGGAGATCCCAGATCTCCTCTAAACTACTCTGACCGAGGAAGCCTCGCCTCGTCTGGGAGATTCATGGCGACTCCGCCGAGAGACAATACACCTTCTAGCTTTAGCAACAGAAGACACACTATCCGCGATGGATATTACTCGGACCACTATTACACACAGCATAACGACCTAGATATGCGCTCTTGGCAGTATCGTGGGCGAGGCGGGAGGCCATACCGGGGGAGTCCGTATCGCGGAGGGTACAGGCGGCGCTCTAACTGGCGACACTTGTATTGACAAGTCCGTACTAGGATGGACGAGATGGAAAGCAGGGAGCGGACGTTAATGGAAGTTGCACGATGCAGTCTTCTAGTACGCTAGACGTAGCAATACCAAGTCGTGGGACTGATTACCGTGTTGTCGCTACAATGTTGTACTCTGCGCCTACATAGTATACACACGTACAAGCAGCTTATGGAAGATTGCTGGAGACTGAGCTTACTTGTTATGACTTGAAATTTAAATGCAAAGCAGATATAGAGCTATATATGGTTCGCCGACACAATTGTTGGACGTTGTTCGGCCCAGCAATGGAGTCCTTTGAGGGTAGGTATGCAGCTGCGATAGCTTTACTGCGTCGCCTTGAGAAGAGCCGTGGGGCTGTCGCCTTGCAGAGAGCACGGCATAGGCTCACAGAGTGCTTACTCCAACGCAAAACTAGCCCCGCTTGTGAGTCCCTGCTGAACGAGCTGATTGCGTTCCTCCAGGATCATGTAGATGGCAAGTACCTCCACGGCGGGTATTGGCAATGCTAATGCCAAACTAAAGGAGCGCGCTTGTGGTTAATTCCTTCACTCGAGTGTTACGACTTTGATGGTTCGTTTGCTTTCATCGAAGCGGCAGACAAGCTTGTGACGTCCGAGAATGAGATAATCGAGTACATTGACGCCATAGAAGAAATTCAGGGACTTGATGGTCCATAGGGGAGTTACCTGGAGCCTATCTGCGACGCATGAACGGGAATGTCAAGCCTCCCATATCAAACACTGGCCACTGTGGAAGACTTCAGGTTGCATCATTTAAGCTTATCTGGATGAGCATGTGCTTTCATTGGTTTTTTTATTGTTCCAATAATTGGATCATATGAGCTATGGGCAGAGAAGTTACCAACATTGTTAAGCTCCATAGCCGCAAGAGTGCATATGTTTCCTGAAGTGTACAAAGAAAGATATTGCCGGGTATACTTGAATTGAATATGCTGTCATTTGCATAATATTTCAGGTGTCAAACAAAAACGTTGAAGCATTATGTAATAATTGGTGTCGACTTCTCTGCAATGTACTGTTGGTCTTTTTCCATTATTCCGTCGTTCTATCTTAGCTGCCCTTCACTAAAAGAGATGGTGCTTGCTTTGTGTATGTAATCATTTTGATGCCTCGTATTATTCTCGCTGCTGATAAATCTAGGATGGCAGGTGACAAAGCGCGGTGTTAATCCTATTCGTCAAGAATATCACCTAGGAAGTGATATACGTATGTGCTCGCACTAACCATCAGGCCCTCTTTAGCAGTGTACCGACTCTTTTTTTTGGCCCTTCTTTTGTCTTCAGGCTTCGATTACACTTTTGGGGCAACGAAGAGGCATCTACTTATGCATGAAGTACTTGACATGGATACTTCCAAGGCAAATTCAGAGGCTCCTACAACAACCCAAGACCCGGCGACAGAAATCATCGCAGACATAAAGAAGAACTGGTCTGATCCAGTGGCTGACACCAAAACTGACGGCGGGTCTCGAAACAGATGGATTATTGCCGAGCTATCAGAAGAAAGGCTCCGCTGCTGGTCTGAGGCTGACCTGCGTAAGCTGTTGGCTTTATCTGAACGGACGAAACACCACTACAATCGCATCGATTCACAGCTACGAAATCAGATACTGTCCCGTTGGAAGGACTATGTTGCAAGATTCAAATGGCAGTACGAGCCTCAGGATATCCTGAGGGCACGTGATACAGCACAACGCTTGGCTGCGCGTACTCATGTGTGCTCTACTGCAGAGCAGCAAACATCTAGAATCGTCTTTACAGTAGACGTTCCCAAAGGTGCTTCGCCGCAGCAAGATGATACAGCGGGGTCTGTGTTGCAGAGCTTGAGTAATAGTCGAAGCGACGACGTGGCTGCTATTCTAAAACTGGCAAACACTTTGGCAGAGAGCGTAGATTCTTTTCAAATCTGACATTGACAGAGGCCAGTTTTATGCTCTTGACCTCTAGCAGTTGCGGCCGAATTTACTTTGTGTCCTCTTGGAACTATAGAGGCTCTGTTAGGCGATAGTCAGACGAATAATCTAAAACAAAGACCAACAGGAACAGGCTTATATCGTATTGAGGTCAGCAGTATAAGCTTGCTAAGCATCGATACGTAACTTAGATACATGCTTCTACGATATAACTCGTACGATGCCGATGTCTATCAGTACCTTTCCTCGTCATATCTGCGTGAATGTCTGAAATAAAGGCTATGCTAAGGCCGCGCCCCTCTTCTACTCTGGGATATGGCCCGCTAAACCTTCTCACACAGCTGATGCGTTGCCGCCAACGAGCAGTGTCAAGGACTAGCTTTCTGACGCTCTTGACTGCTCGGAAAGGGCTTATCATGGTCTCTATTTGCTGGCTGGGGCATATTTCGTCCCATACTGTGAGACACAGAGACTCGAGAACCTGATTTGAGGCCAGGTTCGATGTCATAAAGGGGATCACCCTCGCCGTGTTCAAGGGAAATATGGTAATATGCAAAGTCTGTACAGATTGCATGTACACAAAGTTGGATGTTCTCGGGGTATCGAAGCGGCAGCTTTCTTGCACGCGCACGCAAAACTTGTTTTGACGATAAAAAACCCCGGTGTGCTTCTCTGTAGATGATCTTGTTTGTGCGCAGGATGCCTACCTCGATTGGGATGCTTCGGCCACGTAATCTGTTGTCCACGATGCGGATAGGCTCGTCCAGGACTAGGCAGTATTCTAGTATTTGGAGTCGCAGTTCTGTTGGCAGAGACAGGAAAGACGCCATGGGATCCTAGATGCAGGATACAAACTTCTCGTTTGGATTTTGCTATGAATTGAATTCTGCAACATAGGTGGAGGAGCTTGGCCCGAGGAAATAAGACGCTTGTCGGTGGTGTGATCATCATTTGTCTGCAACCGTAGTGGACGAGGGGCTAAGCGCGGAAAGAGTTTGGCCTAAGCGCGCCTTGAGTAGCAAGAAGATGCGCATCGGTAAGTATTTAGCCATAATTAGCGTTACGGGTTATTGCAGTGTTAATGATGCACTTGTTGGCATAAGACGATGAACCCAATGAGAGTTGTTTGCATGATCATTAAATTACACTCATGATAACTACAGGTATAGAGCAGCAAATTGTAGCGATTTGCCTGTAAGGTGTCGCCTTACTTCGTTACTGTTAACGTTGGTTCTCTAGAGTGTCTTTTTTTTTTTTTATATGTGTAAGTCCATTTACATATTTCCCGTGACCGAAGTAGCTACTAGGGCGCAAATTTGTTCTCCACCCTGCACATGTCTATCCCAGTCAAAGGGATCATCATGACGGAGCCCCTCACAAACGGATAAATTCTTAAAAAGGACCACGGAGATAAGAGTAGTCTGGCCTTTGCTTGAAACCGAGGGACAGTGCATAGTCTAGGTAAACACCGAACTCGCCGGAAAGACCGCTGCACACCTCCTTCGTTGGAGTCAGCAGTTTCTTCTGCAGTATCATGCTCTCTTTCTGTGCGGCGGTGCTCGCCTGAAACCCTTGCCACGGGAGCGACCCCTTGGCGAGGTAGACGAGGACATATCCCGGAGACTCCACGTCATCGCGACGAGACTGCTCGATTCCCAGGTGCGAGGGCATGCTGGCGTAGCGCGCTGTGCCGACGAGTTTTTTCTTATCGCTATACGGAACATGCTCCTCAGTTTTCACGTCGCGGTAGACATTAGCCAGTCCAAAGTCAATAACGTAGACCTGGCTGCACTGCGTCCCGATGCCGGTCACTATATTCTCAGGCTTGAGGTCGCGGTGAATGATGTGCCTATGATGAATACACTCGAGTCGCGCTATCAGTTGATCGGCTAGCGAGACCACCGCCCTGAGGGAAAGCCTTCGGTGACAGTCGTGGAAAACATCTTTTAGATTCGGGCCGAGAAGGTCTGAGACCATGACGCTGCTGCCGAGCTCGGTGCCGAACCAGTGGACGCGAGGGATCCCGGCTCCGCCGGCGAGATGGTTGAACACCGCAGCCTCGTATCGCAGTCGACGGTGCTTTACGTCCTTCTTCTCGATTTTGATTGCGACACTGTGGCCGGTCTGGCTGTCAATTCCTGTTTGTGTTGTTACGAAGGCTGCACATAACACTCCTCAAAGCTTCATGACCGATTACCGGTGTAGACGTCCCCAAAGGCACCACTCCCGATTTTCTTGGTGACATGGTACCTTGCAGCGTACATATGAGTCTATCCGTGCAGTTAGCGACACTAGGCAGTTAGATGAAGTCTGAGGGAGACGGGACGAGGGGATGACCAATTACCATTTGCGTGCAGGTGCTGAGTGTATAAGTTAGCAGCGATAATCTGATTGTATTTGGGTGACAGAATTGCGCGCTGTCTCTATTTATGAAGCGTCATACGTAGCCATCTGGACTGGTATTGATGAAACTTTTTATTTTTTATTTTTTTAAGATCGTATCCTTAATAGCAAGTATGAGGGTCTACGTGAATAAAAAATGAAATACAATATGCATTATTTCCGCTTCTTTCTTTCAAATTAGTATTTGTGGTAACTTTTTCAACTACTTAACGAAGTTCGGTATTTTAAGCGGTCTTTTTTTTTCCCCCTCTTCGATTTAAAAGTACAGCACCCGCCGCCTGCGATAGTCCATGTAGCCGCAGTACTCTCTCGTCGTCTTCACCCTCGTTCCTCGACTAAATATGACTGGCGCCCTCACTTGTCAACCACAGTTAGAAATGGGATCACAAATAGATATGTTCAGCCAGAAAACGCTGAAATACGCAATGATGCACCTCTGCAAGGACTTTGTCAACGCAGACTCTGTCGAGGGGCTTCTAGATTATCCAGACCGACTTTTAGCCCAAGTCAAAACAAACTACGCACGTCTGGTGCTCTTCCTAGACATTGTTGAATCTCTCAAAAAAGAGCAATGGCAACCAGAACGTACCTCCGATGATAGCAGAATACCATCTCGCAGTTTGCCTTTTCCTTCATCGCACGAAGCTCAGGATCTTGCTCTGCTTTGGGCCTGTGTCGCTGTCATACTACACGAGCTGGAAAAGCGCAGGATGACTGGCAATGATAACATGCATAATCCATCACCTTTGGCTAACCACGGTGACAGTGAAGACCATTTTTCGTTGAATGGCTGCAGTAAGTCGATGGAAGGATCACGAGCGGGGTGGCTCTGAAGTGCGATGGCTAACAGCATGCAGATGGAACTACATGGGTGTATTATCATCCACTAGAAGGGATATTTGCGTGGCAGCCGGTCTTTCAGGCGCGCACGACACGAATTTCGATCACTGGTGTTCTGCCGGCTGTAGGATGGCAAGTCTGGCTATTGGACGGGGCTGGCTGTCAGGAACTGAGATTCCTGGTGAAAACGGCGTTTGACCGCGTCTGCCGGCTGGACGAGGGCCTGCCAGAAAAGGCATGGCCGATCCCGCCCGCAGCCACTCTTCCACTTGACTCGCACAGGTTGTTCTTGAAAGTGTATGCACTGTTGTCGTCTCTACAGATTCCGTCAGACTGTGCAACAAATTCTCGTCGTTCAGCCACCCCGGCCAGCTCCACTTATTCAAGCGCTCCGCAGACGGATTTGATAAAGCCAGGGCAGGAAGCGCAGCATGCGAGCTCACCGGACGGGCCGGACAACGAATCCACCCCGAACACGGTCGATCAAGCTGTGTTCCGCATAGTGAGCATGGGATTCACGGCGAAGGAAGCACGTCGCGCACTCAGTAGCACAGACAGCGGAACTTCTCTAAGAGTCGAAGCCGCCATCCAGCTGCTGATTGACCAGATTCAGGGTCCGCAATCGTTCTTTTGAAACGCCAAGCAGGGTGAATGTCGTGGGCAGGGAAACCCTCCTCAGTCCTCATCAGTCGTCAGTCAAGGCTTACATCTCACAAGTCGTGTTTCGAGTAGGGCAAGATGAAGCTGGAAAACCGGGCGCGACAAGATTCTAGCTATTGCCAAGCGCGAGGAAGTCCGGACGCGAGGCTGCGATGGAGTCGAGAGCAGCAGCCTGGTGAATCACGAATTGCTTTCTTGCCCACTACCCTGACCTGTCTATGAGCGTGTTGCAATCATGTCCCGGGTAGATTCCGAACAGCGCTGTTGTTGGCTAGTTTAACGCAAATTGAGTTCTATTCATAGATGGTTGAACTGAGAAAGAATGATCGATTCTACAATGAGTAGAACCGAAAACGCTAACGTACACCCTATGATCTAGAGCCGATTCATCAGCTGTGTATAGGGTTTGCCTGGCTTCGACCACGTTGTGTGGGGCCTCATATCCTGTTCTAGAAAACTGAAACTGGGCGTGACGTCAAACTCATCAGGCCACGGATGGTGCTGTGCATCTCGGTGGTCGTGAGTCATCGACACTAACGTGGTATGAAAGCCTGTAAAAGTAGACCCCAAGTGCATCGTCGGTGATGTGCACTGGCTGTATGACGATCGCGGCGGTGAAAAATCAGCGCAACTGAATTCAGAGCCAGTAGAGAGCTGCAAAGGCAGACAACTTTGCGCCTCGGTCGTCTGAGGCGTGGGGTCCACACTGATAAATCCACCCCGGAAAGACGCAAGTCGAATGTAGTGATGGTTCTGTCGCAGCACGCCAAGCCCCTCAAGGATGGCATGGGTAAGCGGGTAGCCATCTTCCTGCTCGGCCAACGGTGCACCTGGCCAGCATTCGCCAGCATTGAGTATCCGGTACAGCTCACGAAGGCCGGCATTTAGTTGCAGTTGCTGCTTTTTAAGCATCTCAACATAGCTGCGGAGGCTGTCATTACCGCCACGGAAGAAAAGGTGAGGGGTTGAGGGGGTAAGAGGAGTCAATATCCTTACCCTTCAGGATACATGTGATCATGTGGCCTTTTGCGCTCGGTAAAGACACAAATTATGTCGTTGTTCCTACAGCGTCTGTACGGTTTCTTGTAGGTTAGCGGATGCGCAACGTCCCGGCGTCATGTCTGTCCTAACAGTGGTTACAGGTCCTACGCACTTTCTTACACGTTCGCACATAGGAGTTGTTGCTCGCGTGAGGCATTGTAAGAGTAGTCTGATTAAGAAGAGAGCAGTCGAAATCCGCACTGCGAAGGCTGTAATCTCGCTACTCGTTAAGCGTTAGGATTGTAGCTGGCAGGGAGATAGTGTCTAGCTACGGGGCTTTTAAGAACGTTGTAGTATAAACAGATAAAGGACGGATTGATTTCTAAAACAGTTTTTCCCCTGTAGCGTAGAAAAGGGATGAGGCTTTTAGGGGACAGCCCATCCTTGCATATTAAACTATAATCTTGAAATCATACGCATGGAAAGTGATTGCACAGTTATTACTACACGAGAGTAATACATTTCTTGGTCACTTAAAATCAGTAGAGGTATAAGTGTTGCGTTAATACTTCTAAGCGTAGTAATTCCCTCGCTCCGGCTAAGCTGGACACGCGCACGACATTGTAAAATGGTAATTATTTAAGTTTATTTAAAGATTTTAGATACAGATTAAAGAATGAGAGTAGAAATGTGAGGTGTCCATCCGCTTCTAAGAGACTAGTACTAAGAGACCGTTATTAAGAAAGCAGACACGTAAATCTAATCAGCTTTACATATTCTGCGAAGCTTTAGTAAAATGTAAAACGCTACTTTCCTATTCGTAACCCTCTTAGTTAAGTAATATGTTATCTTTTTATTATGTTTAGGATATATAAAGCGGCTTGTAGATTTAATATCGTAGTATATTATACCATCTATCCGAAAATTCAACTCCATACCATCATGGGAAAGGCCGTTAAAAAGTCAAGTCATCAATGTAGTGCAACGATCACAAGATACTGTTCAAACCCGGTGAAGAATGGGGAGGAGGTATGTTGGACGCACGGAAATAGAAATACGTGTGGCTTTCCGAGATATAAAGATAAAGAACCTTGTAGTAGAAAGATTAGAACGGGACAAGAAACATGCTATCAGCATTCGCGCGAGGCTATAAAGGAAAGGGAAGAGAGAACATCTAAAAAGAAAGAAACTAAAAAAGTGAGCAAAGCTATACAGAAAGCTGAAATGAAAAAGACAGCAAATTTAATTAGATGTAAAGGTATTACCAATTACGGCGCTCCTTGTAGAAAACTAGCTCTGGAAGGAAAGAAATATTGTAAACCGCACCAGGACCAGAAAGAGGATAAGGATGAGAAGGAGGAGGAGGAGGAGGAGGAGGAGGAAGAGGAGGAGGAGGAGGAAGATGAACGAGAAATAACGAGTAGAAAATAGAGCTTGTGGGGAGGAGAAGTAGAAAAATTAGTAGGAGTGTATAGAAAGATAAGCATAGTTAGTTAAAACGCGTAAGATAGTTACCTTGTCGTTGTGATGTAGCTTACGTACCTAGGGCTTAGTAATAAATGTTTATGGAATTCATGCTTTATCGATCCAAATTAATGAATGAGTGCATTAATTGTCCTCGTTACTAAGACGGCTTGGTGTTGAGTTTAAGACGTCTTAGAATAAATGATTAAGCTAGTAGACTTATCCAATAATAAGTAAAGGAGGTAATTGAGCTTATTTTCCATCATTAACTTTACCCAGTTCAATAATTTTATCAGCCTTAATAATACTTCTAACCATATATGGCTATAAAATCCAAGCATTTCTTGTGAGAAATCGATACATAGCATTTAGCTGGAACAATCGTCCCAATGGATAATAAATTTTGCTGGAAATAAAAAAAAGACCTCACCGGAGCCGGATGTAGATGAGGACCGAAAGCATAAAAGTCTCAATGGGCTTTATGATAACGAAAAGAGTGGTAATTATACAGCACACAAGGTTTCTACTAGCAATCGCCTCCCGGCGACCATTCGCAATGAGGACACAGAAGCGGCAAATGTAGCCATAGGTATTCAGGAACAGAATCCGCTCCCGCAACTAACGACTGAAGGAATCAAACCCAATATATTGATTTTGAGGGAAGATAACCAAGGAGTGAGAACACCTACTGGAGTCCAAAAAAGAAAAAAGTCTCGCAAAAGCGATCCCCAAAAGAAACTCATGAATTATATCGAAACAAAAGGGTCGATAATTAAGCAGATGGGTCAGGATTTGCTAACCTTTACACAACTCGTCGAACAAGCTGGCGTATTCACGGGAGCGTTCCCTAAGCAATTCGAAGATCTCTACCGCCGATGTCTAGATAGTGCTAACAAAGTGATTTGTGATTGGCCCTTCGGAGAATTTGATTATGCTAAGACATACTTCAACATTTTATTTGACAAACACTATTGGGAGACTTATTGGCAGCAAACAAGACCTTACGATAATAAAGCCCTTAAAGATCCGAAGAAGAAGTGTATTCAGATGGTAATTGACTACATGCATGGAATTCGAGATGTAGAAAGCATTGAAAAGATCTGTCAAGATGTTCAGTCGTATACATATGGCAAAAAAGAGTCCCGGCTAAAAGTGCTTCTTAGTCCTGAAAATAAACCGAAAGCAGATTTGACTTGGATGCAAGAAATGTTGCATGATATAAGCACTCAAATTCAAGTTCCGAACGGAGAAGCCGATTTAAATATCTGTAAACTTACTCTCAAAATGCTTAGACAGTGCTTTAAGCATCTTCCTTCACAGTCCAAAAAAGAAATACTTTATGAATATGGTACCAGATTAATAGGACGAGACTTACTTGATCTACCAGATTCCGAGGTAATCGAATTGCTAGGATTAATAGTAAGTTGGGCAGCCTCCGAAATTGAACAAGATGGGGAATGTTGTACGACGGGCGGCGACCCCGAGTTACGGCTCGTTTACAACCTCCTTTTAGAGATGAAGGGTAACTTGCGTTCTAAACTTTTGCTTACCTGGAAAAAGAAGCGGCCGCATACATACCAAGCTGTTTTAAGAGCATTTAATAACTATGACAAAGTACCCTTAGAGGATATAAAGACTGATACGGGTTACTTACCACTTCCTAGCAGGCTAATAGCATTTGATGGATTGAAGCGGTATCCGAAGTCAGCGAGAAGATGTATCAGGTGTCGAAAGGACTATCATCCAGGAGACTTAATCCACCGAGCGCCCTGCAAGACACACAGTTTTCACGATTACTGCAGAACGGAAAATTCATTGTCTAATCGTTGCATGGACTGCAACATGGAATCCGACTACCCTGTACGTGATCATTTCCGAATTATAAGCTCGGAAAGTAAGTAGTTGTTAAGCAGTGCGGGTAAAGAAGTTAGGCACTGCTGTCCCTCAATATTGTACTATTTACGCTTATATATATACACGAGGAATACGAGCAGATAGATATAAAGAACGTGGGGGAGTAGATAATAGTCGTGGTGTTGAGTAAAGATATTTGCTCGTAATGAGTAAAAGCATTTGTAAAATATGACGCTGCCTAATACTTCCCATTTCTTTCTTTCTTTTTTCCCGGGCGGGATTTACTAAATTCGGGCAGAAAGTGTAACTTAGTTCGCGTCTCCAGCTGCTTCACGTCGATATCCCTTGTTATACGGTAGCGTATATCTAGCGTACTTAAAACTTTGTTCGACCGCGGCTTAGCTGTATAGATCTTGACGTTGTATGACATTTCTAGTGTGAAAGTGTGCATGTCCCCACTCAGGCCTACTGAATATAAAAAACGTGACCACGTCACGCAGAGTCTAGAATATCCACATGCTAATGCTGCGTTATTTGGTGCTTGGAGGGCTTTAGAGCGGATGGAGTGCGTTACGGGAAGGCCGCTTGTAGCGGCTCGAAACCCTCTCCACTAAAAGCGTGCAATTATATCACAGTAATAAGGACTATAGTAACAACGAGCACAGTAATTTTATTACGTGGCCCGGTAGACATGATAGATACAAGCTGAGCCCGTAGATTCAGGGGCACTGTGGGGCCGCATGGCCACGACCTAGAAGCTGCCGCCTCAGGCTCACTCTTGACTACTACTAGTTTTAGC
>JAFISB010000034.1:196791-268916 GCA_022560015.1 Diplodia mutila | reverse complement strand
GGGGGGGGGGGGGGGGGGGGGGGGGGGGGGGGGGGGGGGGGGGGGGGGGGGGGGGGGGGGGGGGGGGGGGGGGGGGGGGGGGGGGGGGGGGGTGGGGGGATCTTTGGCGTACCCGGCGTGGTTGAAGGCGACGCTGATGGCGGCGACGAGGATGCCGAAGCCGATGACGATGGTGTGGGAGACGCGGACGAGCTGGGCGGAGGTGGCGGTGGGGTTGATGTAGGCTTTGTAGATGTCGTAGGTGCCGAGGGCGGCGGTGGCGACGGTTTCGGAGGACATCTGCGGGAAGGGGACGTGAGCGTTGGTTCTCTCTTCGAGCTCGTTCCCGTCGGGCTATATCTCGAAAGGGAAGGGGGGGAATGAGAAGCCGAGATTCTCGAGGCGCCTCCAGAAGCAGGATGAGCCTCCATCCCCTTTCTTCCCACATCGTGCTCAACGCTCTCATCTTTCGACAACAAAAAGATGCAGTCAAAACTCACCGCGCTCGTCACAGCCATGAACCCCATCAGAAGCACGGCAATGACGCCTCCCTTGCCCATGACGGCGTACGCCGCGTACGGCATCGCCATCCCCGCCGACACCTCCTCGGTCGTCATGCGGGCGGGATACGTCGGGAAGATGGGCAGGTGCTCGGTGGCGGCGGCGGCCAGCCCGAAGGTCGACGCCAGCACGAACGGGATGGTGAACCAGCAGAGGCCGCCGAGCATGTAGCCGGGGTAGGTCGAGGACGGGTCGGCGGCGATGGCTTTTTGGAAGCTGGGATTGGGGTTAGTGGGTTGTGTCTTGCTTGGATATTTTGGATGAGTTCTGGTCTTCCTCTCCCCGGACGTGTCCGGAGGAGGAAGCTGTTGTCCGTTGTAGGGTACGACACCATCCCGTAAAAGAATGAAAACACTTACAGCTGCGAATCCACACAACTCGCAAACGACGCGCCCATGAAGATCAGCCCAATGTACCCGCCGTCGGGACTCTTCATCGTCAGGTACGAGCCGTCTTTATTCCCCGCAATCGGATGCAGCGCCGCCGCCTCGCGCAGCAGTTCCCACATGCGGTCCGGCGAGCCGATGGCGGAAGAGGTCGTGTAGACCATGAACAGCGTGGTGAGCATCACAATGTAGATGATGACCGTGTGCGCCTGTTGGACAGTCAGCGTCCCACCACCGTATTTCCCCCCTCCCAGCCGGTATAAAACTCGTTCCGACCCCACTTACCCAGTCAGTGAGAAACGTCGCTTTGATACCTGCCATCCGCAATCACCGCAATCAGCCTGCATACATGCACAACCGCCACCAAAGGCACAGAAACCCCCCGCCATCAAAAGCAGGCAGCGACTCGGCGGATCGACGCACCTCCAAACAACGTGTAGATCAGCACCCCGATCGGGAACAGGAAGCACGCGGCGTCGCGGTTCATGCCCGTCATGGACGCGTACAGCGTGCTGCCGCCGACGAGCAGGTTGACGGTGGTGAAGATCTGGAAGATCAGGCTGTAGCACATGAGCGTGATGTGGCCGGCGGGCCCGTAGCGCTTCTTGACCACCTCGAGGAAGGTGTGGGCGCGGGGGGCTTTGCGTTTGAGCTCGATGGCTGGAAGGTGGTTAGATGGGGATGTGAGGTTCGTTTGTGAGGGAGGCTGCGGGGAAGATCGTGGTGGAGGAGAGTGAGGAGTGGGGTGGGGAGAAGGGGAAAGGGTGCGTGGTCTCGGTATGCTTGAGCAAATACTCGACTCACCCGCCAACGCGAACATGAAGATCTGAAACGTCGCGCCGCACGCGTACCAAAACGGGCCGCTGACGCCGTACAAATACCCATCTGCAAAACATTCCCCCCCGTCATCGTTAGCCTTTCCCTTCCCTCCCCGTCCTCCCCAGAAGCGGCAACAACAACAACATACCGGTCGTACTGCTCAACAACGTCGCCGCGATCGTCCACGAGCTGACGACCGCCGTGGCGACCAGGCCCGTCTTGACCGAGTGCTTCGCCGTCATGTACATCTCGGACGTCTGCACCTCGGACAGGTACCGCGACAGCCCCCACGACAGCAGCGACATGCCGATCGCGAAGGCCGCGCCGAGCCCGACGACCATGGCGTACCCCACCGAGGGGGCGAAGAAGGGTGGGCCTGTTGACATGCTTCTTTTTTTTTTTTTGGTGGTTGTTTGGTTGGGGGGTTTTGAGGGAGGAGTGGGGAATTGATTCGATGTGAATGGGGGGATGAGAGAGGAGAGGAGAGGGTATAGCGGGGAAGCTTGGGCTGGAGCGGGGTTGAGGGGAGGAAAGAGGAAATAGAGACAACAGTTTGACAGTGGTCAGAATGGAGGGCGTGTGTCGTGATGCGGACTCGAGTTATCAGAACTCCATCCTCTATTGTATTGGCGGGCAAGGAGGGTGGCGGAGACACACACACACACACACGATGATGACACCATGCGCACATATATGCAGGACAGAAAGTCGATCCTTTTATGGGCCCCTTCCCCTCCCCGATAACTTTCCCGGAAAACCAAAATATGACTACCTGTCTCGACCGCCCCATTTCTGTGCCGCAGCAGTCAACATTGTGCAAACCCACACAGCGCGATACCTGCACTCCGAAAGGGCAAAACACCGTACAGCCGGCCTATCTCACTCTGTTCGCTTGCACGAAACCCTCGGGTAGCCAGCAACGAGCGTCAACAGCGTCAAAAATACATGCCGTCCGGCCGGCCGCCATGCCGCGAGATAAGCGAGTAAGAGCGTTCATGGAAGATCCGGCAGGGTAGGATACATATTGGGTTTAGCCTTACGGCGAACGTTGCTGATCGACACAACAGCAAGGTTGAGCATTTCATGGGGGAGGCAGAGCAAGGCAGGGCAGGCCGGAGCACCCTACCGACGCTATCGGGACAGGAACGCGATCAGAAGTGTCCATCACATAAAGGCAGGGGTGTAGACGGTCGTTATAGCTTGATCAAGCGCTATAGTGGACCGATTCGCCGGATGGTTGAGGGGCAGCGGATACCTAACCGGTAACAACAACGGTCAGTCAAGCAGCTCCGCCAACGATTGTTATGGGCGTGGAGCACTGGGGACGGGCGCGGCAGATGGGCAGTGTGTGGTTCCAGCAAGCTCCTCGGCCAAGAGTGGGATCGGCCCTCGCTATCAATGCTTGATAAGGATCGGTTGGCGTCCTGATATCGCGCGCAGCCCGACGGCAGACGGACGACCAATGATCGACGGGGAAACCCACCCGCTTTCGTGATAATCCGTGTCAGTCAACATATCCAGTCATACCAAAGTCGTGCGGGAAGGTTCGCGCGCGGGTCAAGGGAAGAATGAAAAGATACAGGTAGTAACAGAAAACGCTGTCCCGATTGTGTTTCGGAATTCCTCGGCAAAAAAACAACGTCAGACTACCACCTCCGAACAGAAACCTCCGTTCTACTACGACAGAAACGACAGTAATGGACCCTCCCTTCTCCCAAAGTGTACGCCTGATGTTTTTCCATTTGAAGATGCTCAGTTCGGAGCACGGTATCACCCCAAGTTCCAATCCAAGCTGAAAGACTCCTGAAAAGTCATGACTAAAATCTTTGATCCCATCTGCTAAACGCCATTCATGCAAAATGTTCTGACCGGTCCGAGAAAACGGTTCAAGTCAACGCCAGTCGCCACCGGCGGCGTGCGAGAACATCGATCCAGTCAACCCGCCGCTGGCTACCGCCGGGCGTGGTGTTTCCGGCGCGTAACCGCCACAGCTCGTCCAGGACGGTGAGGGCCACCTCGACGTTGTGGAAGTGGCGGTAGTTGACAATGTCCAGCATGCGCTGGCGGATGATGCGGATCTGGTCCGCTTGGCTTGTCTCTCCGCCGGCCATGAATAACGGGAACAGAAGCGTCGTCTCCGGTAAGCACCTGACGGGCATCTTCTCCACAGCCTCGACGATTCCCTGGACGGGTGTGGCCATCTTGCGATTCAGGGCTTGGGTGAGGTCCGGAAGGTGGCGGCGCAAGACTCGGTAGAGGTGGATCAGCGCGGCGTTGCGGTAAGTCTCGGCCATGGCTTTTAGATGAACATCCTGGCATTCTGGCGGTGTCCACTCCTGGAGTTCGCATTCTAGGCGTTGTGCTCTGCTTGAAAAGTCCGACCTGGCTTGTGATTGTCCATTGGGCTCGGGCTGTGGAATGTCTGAGCGGTGAACGTGCTGAATCTCCGGGTCATCCAATATCTTTGCCTCGTCTTCTCCTACCACGGTTGGTGATGTCCCTGTTGTGCAAGACGAGGCCGGAGAGGGGGACTTGGAGGCTTCCTTGGCAAAAGCTGCCGAGGCATCGGCCATGTCTGCGTTGAGGACGCTGATTTCGGAGATGACGTAGATTATTCTGGATGCCAGGCCGAAATAAGAATCGGCGGCCTCGTCATCTGCCGCTTGCCAGTAATAACCCGAAATCAGCGGCCGTGTGTTCATGGTGACGGTATGCAGGGCATCATGGTAAGCAAAATTGCGCTTCAACCACCGGCCTTCAAACGTGTTGAAGAACTGGGCCAGCTGATCTGAGCTGAGTTGGCCATCCTCATACATGGTGCCCGAGGTGGCGCGTATTATCTGGGAGGCTCCGACCAGGTGGTTATACCACTTGCTGGTATCACCGAGGATGGATTCCATGGAACACAAAACCAGGCAGCAGGACAAGTCGAGCTCGGGATCTCGGTCGGTGGAAGAAAGAGAAGAAGCAAGAGAACTCAAGGCATTGCTTCGGCTCTGCAATGCGAGGACCTCGTAGGACTTGTCTCGTAACGACAAGTGGGAAGAAGAGTGAGCGATGATGGCGTTGAGCAGCATGGGAGATTCGGTGGCCATGGGAAGGAAGACTGGGTCGTCAGCACCGCACTCGCTCGTTTCTCGAGGACTCAGGCTCACCAGAGGCAAAACAATTATTCTCGAGCGTGCTGGTTAGAAGGGTGGAAAGGGTCTGAAGGTAGTAACGCAGGAGGAGCCTGCGGCTGGTTGGGCCGGAACCCTCGCCGGCGGTGCCGGCGTAAGTCGCCACCGGATCCAACGAGAGGATCGGGGCGGTCCAGGTTGAGGTGGGAACAGCCAACACGGTCGAGGACGAGGTGGCAAGAACGGTGGTGTCCGTTTCGGGAGCTGGGCCGTTGGCGGAGCTTTCTCCGGGGGCAGGCTTGCCATTACCAATGACTGCTTGACGAGGCTCCTCGCGGATGCATTCAAAGTTCAGTCGGCGGCAGTGGTCACAGACAGGCTGCAGAGAGGGGTCAGTGAACACGGAGTGCCGGTGGTAGACGGGGACGAAACTCACATATTCATTGGTGCACTTCTTCTTTCTGCGACGGCCAGGTCAGAATCGGATAGATTGCATGATGACTCAAGCTGGAACACGCACCGACGACGGCAGGTGACGCAGCCGGTGCGTTCTCTGGTAGTGCCAGTCCGCTTCCTAATGCGGCGCTTGGTGGTGGTTTGGGAATCGGACTGGTCGGCTGGGGGAGCTTGGTCGGCCATGCTTGCTACATAGTGCGCCTTGCTGCAACGCGGGGAGGCTCGGGATTGGCTTGGGGGCGGGGGTCCCCCGGCGGCCCGCAGCACCTGCGCGATATCCACAGCGAGTCTGGAGGGTGGAGAGAGGCCGTGGGCAGTGCTCGCGGGCCTGGCGAGGATAAAGGGCGTCAACGGCGGAGGGAGGGTTGAGCAGCGGCCTCAGCGGCGCGGAAAGCTTTGGTTTGAGCCATCAGCCCGGATTCACGTGATCTGCCTGATTGCGGCTAGTCCCCCTCTCGCTTCTCCTATCTCCATGCGGATCCGCAATCCGTATCCCGCAACTCAACCCGATCAACTCCGCCCTATTGGCTGCCTGGGTAGTCTTGACTAACGACATCGCTTTCCCCGCCCTCTTCCAACACCACACCAGCTCCCGTCCGACGCCCCCAACGATGCCTTCCAGCGTTCCCGCCGACCTTGTGATGGCCCACCCCGCGCGCCAAGCCCCTGTATAAGCCCTGAACATAAGCAACGCCCCCCGCACCCAATAGGCGGCCATCTCACCAAAAAGCAATCCCGTCACCATGAAGACCCTGTACCGTGCACCATCATCATCGTCATTCTCAGCGCGTCGAATTTCTTCTTTTTCTCCGCACCCACCACTTGTCGTCGCACCTCTGATCAGCCGACGCCTCAATTCCACGTCATCATCATCATCACCATCACCAGCCCGCGACGTCGACGTCAATCCCTTCGTCGCCCGCAGCCATGTCATGCACCGCGCCCTGCGCACCGAGCCGCTCCGCATCGTCTCCGGCGCGGGTATCTCGTTCACGCTCTCCGACGGGCGGACGCTGCTCGACGCGTCCGGCGGCCCGGGCGTGTCCTGCCTGGGCCACCGCCGGCCGTCGGTCGCGCGGGCCGCCGCCGACCAGATCAACCGGATCGGCTACGTCTACAGCGTCGGCTACACGTCCGAGCCGGCGGAGGAGCTGGCCTCCCTGCTGCTCAAAGACAGGCCCGGCGGGCTGTCGCGCGCCGCGTTTTTCGGCTCGGGCAGCGAGGCCACGGACGCGGCGGTCAAGCTGGCGACGCAGTACTGGGCCGAGAGGGGGGAGGGCGGGCGGCGGCGGAATGTCGTTAGTCGCGCGCAGTCGTATCATGGGAATACGATTGGGGCGCTGTGCGTGTCTGGGCATCGGGCCCGGCGCGAGATGTATGCTGACTGGTTGAGCGGGAATGTCTCGTTCGTCGATCCGTGCTATGCGTATCGGGCGAAGCCGGAAGGTCAAAGTGACGAGGAGTATGTTGCCGGGCTTATCAAGCAGCTCGATGATGAGTTCCAAAGCCTTGGTCCGGATACGGTGGCGGCGTTCGTTGCTGAGACTATTAGCGGGACTACGCTGGGGTGTGTCGCTGCTCTGCCTGGGTACTTCAAGGGCGTAAGGGAGATCTGCGACAAGTATGGTGCGTTGCTGATCCTTGATGAGGTGAGTTTCTTCTCGCTCTTACGCAGACTCCATCGGCTTTGGGGAATGGGGTCAAAAGAGTAGGGGTTGTTCTCTTGTAAAGATATTCGGCCAGTGACATTCGAAGGGCAGCTGACGTTACATCATCTTGGTTTTGGAGCTGCAATCCTATCCGCGGAACTCGACAGTGCTTGAGCTAATTCGTGTAGATCATCTGCGGCATGGGCAAGACGGGCACCATGCATGCCTGGGAACAAGAAGAAGGGTTCCGGGGACCGGACCTGCAGACTATCGGGAAAGCCCTTGGCGGAGGATTCGTCCCCCTCTCGGCAGTGCTTGTGCATGAAAAAGTGTTCGATGCCTTGGCCGCCGGAAGTGGAGCACTTTCGCATGGTCATACCTTCCAGGTAAGAGACAAGTTGTTTAGAGCTGTGTCGTAGTGAGGTGTGAATAGGTATACTTGCCTTGCAAAGAATATTGCTACCTTCTTGCATGGGCAGTCGAAGTTTATGTCTGGATGGTCACTGAAGATTTCCAAATCTGCATGGACATTCGGGTGTTTACGTCACTCCCTATTCGAGAAAGTGCAATTTCCTTCGCAACACATGGAAGGTCAAGACCTTTCGCAACCCTCTGTAGTATGGCAGCGGATCCAGCTTACCAGAGCTTTGTAGGCGCACCCTACTGCTTGTGCAGCAGCGATTGAGGTCCAAAAAATCATTAAGCGGGAGAACCTGCTTGAAAACTGCCGCAAGATGGGCGCTCTGCTCGGAGAGCTGATGGAGAGGGAGATCCTGCCGCTTCCCTTGGTAGGTGATGTCCGCGGGCGAGGGTTGTACTATGCCGCAGAATTCGTTCTAGACAAGCAAGCGAAGACGGCGTTTCCATTAGATGAACACTTCTCCAGCAAGGTTGTCGCTGCGGCGTCGGAGTTAGGGTTGAATCTTCTTGGGAACTTGGGCAAAACCGGGCCTATCGATGTGGAGCACGTCATGGTCACTCCGCCGTATATCATTACGGAAGCGGAGGTGGTGAGGGTGGTGGAGCTGCTCAAGCAGGCGATTCAGAAGGCGAGCGAGGGGTATTTGTAGACGCGTAGACAATCAAATTGCCCTATTCGGCAATCGCACGGCCGGCGACGGCATTGGTTCCCGTTCCAGAAGGTGATCTGAGGATTGTTTGGGCAGGACTGCAGACAGAATCCGGATTTGATGTCGGCCAATGTGGTGGGGTTGATATGTCAGTTGCTTGGCTGCGCCACGTGCGGCTGGTGTTGGAGCCAAAGAGCTAAGAGCTGCGGCTTCGGCAAAAACACCTTCGCCCTCGCTGCACCATGACACGAACTCGCAAGACATGATCCTCCGACCGCCCCTGCTGCGCAATGCGCCTCTGCAGGATGCCGCCCCTCTATGTCTGCGCTGCCTGCGCAGGCTCGAACGCTCCACCATCCCGCCGACCCGCCGTCTGCTGTCCACCTCCCGCGCTGTGAAGGACGCCGCCATCGCTTCCCGCAACCCCCGCACCGCCTTCAAGAAGGAATACTTTTGGGCCAATGCTGTGCTGGACGACGTTCTGCAGGGCGCACGACGCGGAGTATGGAGCAATGCCGTCCCCGGTCGCAATGCCGACAAAGACGATGCAGGCCCCGCGCCGTCGACGCTACACGAACAACCCAAGATCGCCCAGGTCGTCAACAACGATGTCACCGCGGGCACGGAGCTCGCCAATGAGCTTCCCCACCGTCGCCGGAAGCGATTAAGAGAAGAAGCCAAGAAAGCAGCGGCAACAGCAGACCCAGAAACAGAGATCCGCCCGGACGCATCAGCTACCCTCTCGAACAGCGCCCAAGCTCTCCCCGCACAATCCCTCCGCCGCCGCTTCCTGACCTACCTCGCCCTGACCAAACCGCGTCTGTCCTTCCTCATCGTCCTGACCGCCACGGTCCCGTATGCCATCTACCCGGTACCCGCGCTGCTGGCCCCCGCCGTGACATCAACTCCATCGCTCTCGACGCTGACCCTCCTCTTCCTCACCACGGGCACCGGCCTCGCGTCCGCCTCGGCCAACACCTTCAACATGCTCTTCGAGCCCGCCCACGACGCCAAGATGAGCCGCACCAAGAACCGGCCCCTCGTCCGCGGCCTGATCAGCAAGCGCGCCGCCCTCCTCTTCGCCCTCGGCACCGGCGTCGCGGGCGTCGCCTCCCTCTACTACGGCGTCAACCCGACCGTCGCCTTCCTGGGCGGCCTCAACATCTTCCTCTACGCCGGCTGCTACACGCCCCTCAAGCGCGTCTCCGTCATCAACACCTGGGTCGGCGCCGTCGTCGGCGGCATCCCGCCGCTCATGGGCTGGACGGCGGCCGCGGGCCAGTGCGCCACGGGCGGCGGCACCTGGCACGAACTCCTGCTCGGCCCGGGCAGCGCGGGCGGGTGGCTCCTCGGCGCGCTGCTGTTCGCGTGGCAGTTCCCGCACTTCAACGCGCTGTCGTGGACGATCCGCGACGAGTACCGGCACGCGGGATACCGCATGCTCGCGTGGACCAACGCGCGCATGAACGGCCGCGTCGCGCTGCGCTACTCGCTGCTCATGTTCCCCGTCTGCGTCGGGCTGGCCGCCGTCGGCGTCGTCGACTGGGGCTTCGTCGCGACCAGCTCGGCCATCAACGGCTGGATGACGTACAACGCGGCACGGTTCTGGTGGTACGAGGGTGCGAGGGGCACGGCGAGGGGATTGTTTTGGGCCAGCGTATGGCATTTGCCGATCGTCCTCGTGCTGGCCATGGCGCACAAGAAGGGCTTGTGGCAGCGCGTCTGGCGGTCCGTTGCGGGCGAGCCGGTCGTGGACGGGGAGGAGGACGACGATGAATACTGGGACGATGAGGATGATCAGGAGGACGGGCAGAAGGCGATGCCGCCGGCGCCGCCGGGGAAGCCGATTGGGCCGGTCGTCGCCGCTAGGTGAGGATGACTGGGGGGTGATGGGAGGAGGGGTGGATGGGATGGGTTTGATATGCTGGCTGGCTGGCTGGCTCTCCTTCCAGCAGCAGCCCCAGCAGTAGCAGTAGCAGGAACAACAACATGGGCGGAAATAGTTGGCGCCAATCGTGCTGCTACTTGTGTCTTTTTCTTATGACTTATTGTACGTTTGTATCTCTTGGGCCTGTTTTATCTAACGGAGGGAGGGCGTTTTGACTCACGCCCCGTCTTTCGTGCGCGCCCTCCAATTTTTTTTTCCTTCTCGACGCAGAGTATCAATTTATGAGCCGTATGCGGTGGAATCATCAGCAATGCCTTTTGTGGTCCTCGCCCGTGTGCCCTAATCGACTGATGCCTTGGCTGAACCACACACCCGGCGCCTCTTTCAAGAAGATGAGAGGGATACGAAATGGAAATCACTCAGGTCTACAGTCGAACCTAAACGAGTTGCTTGGGCTTCCTATATGCCGCGGAGCTCTGCTGTTGCGCCTAACTTTGCGGGGCGTTTCCGGGCGTTTCCCCCCTGAGCTGAGCAAACACGTGAGGGAAGAAGAAAGAAGCACAATATGGCTGTGGCTTCTTTTCGTCAGCTGTGGTGAAACGAGGGCCGAAGAATGGTCGTTGGTTGGGGCTAGGCTACTTCGCGGCGGCCGGCCCTCCCCCGGTGGTGTCGGGGGAGCTTAACACCACGGCAATAAGCATCAGGTTTTGATCCCTTTGGTCTTTGTGCACTGCGGTTGATACCCTGTGTCTTTATCCTCGAGGCTCTTTTTCTCTGGTTCGGCTGCGGAACTCTCGGAACTTTTCGCGGATATTATGTAAGAATGTCATGGTTTGTGGAAAGACGTTGGAGCTCCGAGACCGGGGCGCTCTTCACTCATGCGTGGGAGGAGCTAGCTGAGGCTGCCTAGCTTCCCTTCGATGCCATGGCCAACTCGGCTCAAATCATTTTTCAGGCGTGCCCGAAGAATAATACTCTTGTTAAGTATTCGAACGACCTTGCTTACGGCAGGACTGGTAAACGGCGACAACGGTCCCCGACTTTAGAGTTGAAGAAAGGTATTTCCGTCGCTTGCACGATCCCGATCGAGGTGACGCATTGCCCAAGCGGTAAGCGCCGGAGCAGCGTCCAAGCGAGGCTGGGGGAGCAGCAGCAAGGAAGAGGGCACGAGCAAGGATGGGAAGAAAAAGCGGGCGGGCAAAAAACATCATTGGCCGCCACCACCACGTCCCATCAGTCTCCTCACAATACAACCCCCTTTTCCTCTTCTGGAACCGACGGCGAAATATTGGATCTTCGCAGCAGCCTTCGACCTCGTGTTTGCCCGCCATCTTGTCCACCTGCCCGCTGCCCCGCGCGAACACGAGCGCGTTGCCCGCCACCGCTCCGCTTCGCTCGCACCGGTGACATGACTTTCGTCACGCTGCGTCGCTAGCCACGATGATGCGCTGGCCGAGTGTGAAAGGCTGGAGAAACGGACGGCAAACGTGCGGCCTTTTTTCTCTCCCTCTGATTCCCGGCGAATACGGGCGAGTCTAGACACGACTATGACGACCTCTGCCCATAGCCAGGCACCGCGGCAGGTAATGCCGACTACTACTGTGGTTGCATCTGCGGGGCAGGTAGGTGCCTGTATGTGGCCTGGGCCGCCCTCCTCCGCAAATGACAGGCCGTCAACCCTGCAGCCCTCTGCTAATCATAGCACCACCTGCTCGCCGTTGACAGACCGGCCCAAGCCACCCACCTGATCCGGTCCCATCATCACACCTTCGTTCCTGCGGCTCCCCGGAATAGACTACGTCAGCCCATGCGGGAAGCAAGCCATGCAGGTACCTTCACGCCGCTAACCCGCGGCTTTTTTTCTTTCTTGGCTTGCTCGCCTTCTCCTTTCGATGCCATGTAACTTGCTTTTGGCCTCCCCTGTCTGCTCTATCCCTTTACTCTTTGCTCTTTTCCTGTGTGTTTGTGGAAAGAGGAAAATTCACACTCGCTATTCCTAATCAATAGTCTTAATTCCAATGCGCTACTCCACACTCCTCGGCCTCGCGGCCAGCCTCACCACGGCCGCGGCCCAGCTCAAAGGCTTCAACTATGGAAGCACCCTGACCACCGGCGCCGCCAAATCGCAGGCCGACTTCACCAATGAGTTCAACCTGGCCAAGAACCTGGTGGGCGCCTCGGGCTTCACCTCAGCACGGCTGTACACCATGATCCAGGGCGGCACTGCCAACACACCCATCGCCGCCATCCAGGCCGCCATCGACACGCAGACGTCGCTGCTGCTGGGCCTGTGGGCGTCCGCGGGCCAGGCCAGCTTCGACAACGAGGTCGCCGCCCTCAAGACGGCCATCTCGCAGTACGGCAGCGCCTTCACCGACCTGATCGTCGGCATCTCCGTCGGCTCCGAGGACCTGTACCGCGTCTCGCCCACCGGCATCATCAACAAGAGCGGCGCCGGCGCGGACCCGGCGGTGCTCGTCTCGTACATCAACCAAGTCCGCACCGCCATCGCCGGGACCGCCGCCTCCGGAGCCAGCATCGGACACGTCGACACGTGGACCGCCTTCGTCAACGGCTCCAACAGCGCCGTCATCGACGCCGTCGACTGGCTCGGCTTCGACGGCTACCCGTACTTCCAGAACACGCAGGCCAACGCCATCGGCAATGCCAAGGCGCTGTTCGACGACTCGGTCGCCGCCACCCGGGGCGCCGCCAAGGGCAAGCCCGTGTGGATCACCGAGACGGGCTGGCCGGTCAGCGGCCCGCAGGAGAACGAGGCCGTGGCGAGCGTCGAGAACGCGAAGACGTACTGGGACGAGGTCGGCTGCCCGCTCTTCGGCAACACCAACACCTGGTGGTACACCCTGCAGGACGCCGTGCCCGACACCCCCAGCCCCAGCTTCGGCCTCGTCCCCGGCGGCGGCGATACCCCTCTCTTCGACCTGTCGTGCGGCGCGAGCAACGATGACCCGGCTCCGTCGTCGTCGAGCTCTGCCGGCACCTTTGCCGAGACTTCGGCTGCTTCCACTGCCGCCTCCTCCGCCTCCTCCGCCGCGGCCTCTTCAGCCGCTTCCGCACCGGCCTCCTCCTCCGCCGGTGCCGCCTCTTCGGCTGCAGCATCCTCTGCAGCCTCGGCCTCGACCGCCGCCGCCCCCGCTCCCAGCGGAACCGCCGCCGCCGCCTCCTCCTACTCCGGCCTCACCACCGTCATAATCACCCTCACAACAACCTACTGCCCCACGCCCGGCGTCACCTCCACCGCGACCACCACGACCGCCGTGACGCAACCCCCCAGCAGCGGCTTCCAAACCACCACCCTCACCAAACCCTCCACCGCCCCCGCCCCCTCCAGCACCGCTTCCTCCCCCTCCCCCCCCTCCTCCTGCCCCGCCAGCCTCTCCGGCCCCTACGAATTCCCCCACCTCATCGTCCCCATCGACAGCGCCTCCCCCACCACCCCCCGCGGCACCTCCTACAACGGCGTCCTCTCCCCCACCGTCTCCTCCCTCTTCAACTTCGACATCCCCGCCTCCCTCGCCGGCAAGACGTGCTCCCTCGTCTTCCTCCTGCCGCAGAAGGCGGACCTCGAGACGAGCGACTACACCCTGACCGGCGCCGGCGGCGGCGGCATCGCCGTGAGCAAGCTCGCGGCGCCCGCGACGGAGGCGTCGACGTGGGCGGATGCCCCCGCGAAGGTCGGGGAGGTCGGGGGCGTGGAGAGCGTGGCGCCGGGCGGCGCGTGGGTCGTGGCGAGCGGGGCGTGCGAGGCGGGCGCGAGGGTCGGGTACGAGGTCAGCGCGACGGGCGGGTTGGCGCTGGAGTGGTTTGAGGATTGGAATCCGAGCCCGATTGGGTTGTATGTTACTGTTTGCTAGATGGGATGGCTGTGCATGACGACGACGATGATGATGATGATGATGATGGAAGGTATGTGTGTATATGGCTTGAGAGGAGGGTCGGGTGGTTGGATGTTGGATGATGATGTATTTGTTCGCTGCGGTCTTGGGGAAAGGGGGATTAATACGTTGTGGTCTTAATCGGAATCTATCCAAAAGTTATACGTTCGAGGTTCTTCGCTATCTTCTTCTTGTGTGCAATCGTGACGATCAGGCTGCGTGTGAGGTTTTCGGCAGAGTACCCGATATGTGTTGAGAATGCACGAACAGGCAAACTTCCAACAAACGAAGCATTCGGGTTTATAAAAGACTCCCAGAAAGCCAATTCAATCTCAATGCGACTCAGTCCAACAACATGTGGTGGTTCAAACACGTGCCCCAACGGCATCGGAAGCAACACCAGGCACCACTGGTCACGGGAACATAAATGGAGGAGTGGTGGGGTATACATTCCAGCCGAACAGAAAAGTCGTGTTGCGGCCGACCAACTACGTGCATGTGAAATGCTTCGGTCTTTTCCAACGCCGCTGGTTAAATTCATCTCGTGCTCTTTTCCTTATTTCCCACGCCATGCCAGGCATCTCTTTTGTAAAACCAATAAACTCTTCGTAGCTGCCTCGTGAGAGCAGACTTCGTACCACGCGCGTCGTCATCCCAGGTCTAGCCGTCTAGTCATCGCCGGCTTTGAACGAGTCCACCCCGCGCACGATGGCGTAACTTGTTGCCGCCGCTAGCGCCCCCACAAGCAGCGTCTGGAACGCGCTGTACCAGCACGTCTTTCTCGGGCAGTTGGTCGCGCTCGCCTTGACGTAGCCGAAGATGAGCAGAACGACGACCGTGATTGCGATCGATGTGAACAAGGCATGGTGGATGTCGTTGACGAAGAAGTACGGAAGCATGGGGACAAGGCCACCTTTACGAATCGTTAGCATCCAAGCGACCGAATACTATTCCTACATGAGAAGCTGGCAAACTCACCAAGGAAGTAGGAGAGACCCATAACCAGCGCCGAGATCCAAGCGCGGTTTAGCGCGGGCTTCTCGAGCTTGAGTTCGAAGTCCATCATAAACTAACGTTCCCCGAGTTAGTCCAAATTCGCAACCGCAGGATTCAGAAAGCTTACCTTGACCCACATCTCCTTGTCCTTCCTGAGCGCCTCGACGACCGGACGCACCGTCTCCCGCGACACGTTGTACTCGTCGAAGATCTCGTAGATTTCCTCCTCTTCGGCTTCCGGCATCTCCTCAACCTCGCGCCGCTCCCGGGCTTCCTCGACCTGGTACGTCTTGCTCTCCGTCACGGCGGCAAGATACGCGCCGAGGCCCATGCTGATGGCGCCGCTGAAGAGCTCCGCGAGACCGCCCAGGATGACCAGCCGAGTGGAACCGATGCTGGGAAATGGTTAGCTTTTCGTTCTTGAGAAAAAAAAAGAATGAAGAAAAAAGAAAAGGACCGGCACAAGTGTAATCAACTCGGCACAGTGGGTTTAGTATTACAACAAGGCCACGGGATCGAAGCTCCAGGCCGAACGTGGTTCCGTCCACGGCCCGATCAGCACTTCAACCGCCACTCGGAACCTGGCCCGACTTTTGCAACGCTAGACGATCCTCCTCTTGGCGTAACGTGAGGGCATGCGAGAGAGTGACAAGAAGAAAATTAAAGTAACACTTACGAGGACAAGCCGGCAGTCAAAGCGAAGGGCACAGTCAAGCCATCCGCGAAGCCGATGATGGTGTCCCGAATCATGGCGCTGTTGTCCGAGTGCTTTTCCGGGTGCCGTTGCGACTCGGAGGCGGGGAAGGTGAGGTACTGGCCCGGCTTGGGGAGGAGAGCGTCGCGAGACATGGTGGCGATGCTGAGCGACGGACGCGTGAATTACGGTGGCGTTGGTCAAATGATGGAGAGCCTCGAGGTTCGGCGGAAAGAAGAGATCCAAAGAGGGGCTCGGAGGTTGATGCGAGGCAGAGTCGGGGTTGACGGATTTGTTGTACCGCTTATGGGAGGCCTCGGTGGTGTTTCCGTTCGACGAGGTAGGCGCAACGCAACGAACAAAGAACTTTAAGCGTGGAACTAGAGGGAGAGGAGGAGGAGGAGCATCAGACTAGCTTTATAACAATAAAGAGAAAAAAAAAAACGGGCGTAGTACGCTCGGTCGCGCAGCTGGGGGCAAGTTCTACTGGAGAACGCGCCTGCCCGAGGCGTCCGGCCAATCAACGCCCGTTCATTACACACCAACCGCCCTCAGGCCCCGGTGGTGAGACGCGGTCGCCGCATCGGACATATTCCTCCAGCCTCGGCCTCGGTCTCTCGCGGGACGATGAGATGACTCTCCGCCATCATCCACGTCCGTTTGGCTTGCGACTGCTCCGATCTGGGGCCTATTACCGGTACAGCCGTTCGCCACGCTCCACTAGTCGACGCGTTTAGCACCGACCCGAGAAAAGATAGTGCCACTACTCCACTACATCCCTAGAAGTATCACGACATATCTTTACTCCATGGCACGCCGCAGAGATAAGCGGGCCCTAACTTGGAGATGGGAAATCCGACACTTCTGTCTGTAAGCCGCGGCTTCATGCATTGACAGCGTGCAACGTTTCTCACTCCCTCATCTGCTCGGTGCCGTCTTTGAACCACCATGTATTTCGATGAAACAGCAAAGACTCCACATACCTAATTTTCTCGACGTCTGGCTGGTCCCTGCGCTGGCCCATACCAGCATGTTGGAGTTTGTCTTCCCAAAGCGGCCACCGCAACTAACAATGAACCGCCAACCCCGACGGACAAAGGCACGAAATTTTACCAAACCAAAATCTCCACGCATGGCACAGCGATCCCTCACGTTTTCGCGAAACCGCCAGTCAAATCTCCACTCTCACGACAGGAAATGGCGACGACAAACTTAACCAACAATCCTCCACCGGTTCCCCTCTCCACCCACCCACCGCCCGGCCTCCTCCCAACCTTCTCCCTCCACCTCGACCTCCTCACCGCCTACCTCCACACCCTCCCGACCACCCTCACAACCGCCCTCTTCCTCTCCTCGAGCCCACCAATCCGCCACGGCCCCCTCATCCACCACATCCGCCTCAACCCCTTCCTCCTCCTCCTCCTCCCCCTCCTCCTCCTCTCCACCCTCCCCACCACCTCCCTCCCCACCGCCCTCCCGTACGCCCCCTCCCTCCTCGTCCTCTTCCCCCTCCACCAAACCCTCCGCCAAACCTCCCTCCCCACCATCCTCACAACCCTCTACCAACCCCTCCTCACCACCGCCCTCACCCTCCCCGTCGCCCTCCTAACAGCCATCCTGTCAACCTACCACACGCACGTCCTCGTCCCCGCGTCGTCCTTCCTCGTCGCCCGCGCGATGGCCGTCGTCGCGGGGCTGGTTGGGGATTTGGCGGGGTTGTTGGATTGGTCGATGGGGGGTGTGGTGGGTGAGGGGGAGAGGGAGAGGGAGGGGGAGGGGTTGGCGTCGTCATTCTCGTCGTCATCCTCGTCGTCGGCGGCGGAGGCGGAGGCGGAGGAGGTGGGGTTGGGCGAGGGGGAGGGCGAAGGGGAGGAGGGCGCGGCGGGGACGTCGGAGGCGGAGGCGGAGGCGGAGGCAGCGCCGTCGTCGTCGTCCTCATCCCGGCTCGCGGCGCGCACGGCGGTGATATACGGCGTCCTGATCGCGGGGGTGGTGTGGGAGAACGGGCGGGGCGAGAGGTGCGGTGGCGGGAAGGGGGAGGGGAAAAAGGGGTGGGTGGGGTGGGTTGCGTGCGCGACGGGGCACGGGTATATGGTGGAGTTGTTGGTTGTCGAGGTGGCGGCGGTGGGGGCGTGGGTGTGGGGGAGGTGGGGTGGTGGAGGACGGGCGCCGGATTGGGTGATGGTTGTGGTGGATGAATGGTGTGGGTGGGTTGGGGTGGAGGTGGTGGTGTGGGGGAGGTGGTTTGTGAGGGAGTGGTGGTGGGAGTGATGGTGTTGTTGTTTGATCAACGGACGGATGAGGCGGTGACCAGATCGTTTCGGGGGGGAAAGAAATGCCTGATCGACTGGGAGGAATGGCGACGTAGTGGTTAAAAGGACAACACGAATGGTCGATGCTAGTGTAGGACGGCATGATACAACATGGGAACATCCTGAAGCACTAAGACAGCAATGAATACTAGGTTTTGCTGCACAATGCTAAATACTATTCTGAACAAATACGACTTAGTCTCCCTCCCACTCTTCGTTACAGCGACGTCGCACTTCTCTTTTCCTTTTCCTTGCCTTTTTTGTTGCCCCTTTCTTTTCTCTTCGCTTTTGCGCGTTCGCTCTTTTCTTTCTCTTCCTTGGCCTTGGCCTTTTCTATGGCCTCAACTTGTTTCTTCCATTTCTTTGTGTTATACTTGGGGGCATCGAGTATGTACTCGTGCTTCTTCTTGACATGCTCCCGCAACCGCCAGAGGGTCTTATACGGCTCAGTGTGTCTCTCGCAATCAGGATGAGGACAAGCCAAACTAGACATGTCCCAGAAGGGTCTGTTGTCGTCTCCATCCTCTTCATCATCCGCAGAGTCGGTGCCGCCCGGCCGCGGGTTGATTTGCCGTAGATGTGCATCCCGTACTTTTGCAGGCTTTTTGGCATGTCCAGTTTCAGCTTGAAGGGGTCTTTGCGTAGACGGTCCTTCTCCAACATCTTCTACAACAACGAGCTCTTCCCTTGCGACATCTTGACCCGCTGGAACTCCTTCCGCCACCTCTTCAACAGCAGCACTACTATCCGCCGCTCGAACCGTCGAGTCCTCGCCAAACAGCTCCGCACAGCGTCGCGTTGCGCGAGCAATGACGGCCTCGCTGAATCCACCGAGCGAGGAAGCCTTGCCGAGGATATCGCGCCAATCCTTCAGCGGCGGGGCTTTCCCACCAGAAGGCTTCTTCCATTCGGTGCCGTCGCTATCTTCCGAGGATATGCTGCTCGACCGCGATCGTGCAAGCATAGCAGTTGCCGAAGCGGACGGGTTGTTCGGAGTCGGGGGCCTGGAGCTATCGGGCTCGGGCTCGGTGGTTTGCGCTCGGCTTGGGGGATTGCTGCCTGCGGTGGCGTCCGGAAGCTGACCATCAGCCGCGAGCTGCGCGAGACGCTTCCTCACCATGTAGTACGACTCTCCGGGGAGTCTTTCCCACTTCTTCGGACGACCTCGTCCCCGTTTCTTCGCGGAAGCTGACGTCTCCTCGCCTTCGGTGACGTAGGGCGTCGAGTCGGGTCCTGGGGTTTGGCTGGCGGATTTCGGTGGCCTACCTCGGCCGCGCTTGACTTTGGGTTCTCCTTCACTCGCGCTCGTATTCCTTTTCCGCCTTTTCGTACTGCGAGAGCGAGACGCTTCGGTGTCAGTTGCGGCGGTGGTCCCTTTCCGAGACTTTTTACTGCGGCCACGGGGACGATCTCGTTCATGGACGGCCATGAGTACATCGTTTAATTTGCTGACAATGGAGCGAGTGGTTGGTCCCAGAGTTTCATACGCCCTGTCATCGTCCAGGATGAACTCCCGTCGGGAACCAGTGGGTGTGGCTGCGCGGCGTGCGCTAGCTTCGTGTTTGGGCCCTTGTCCATCAGTGTCCATCCGTCCTCCCGAATCCCCGTCATTTCCTTCGCGGGAGCTCCCGCGCGATGTTAAACGTGCCTCCGCAGCCACTGATTCCATGGCGTCGTCCCATTCTTTTTTGTCCCACCTCTCCCTCGCACTCTTCTGTACCAATCCCACTAAAATCTCCTTGATATCCCGGATTGGTCTTTGTCGCTCGTGTCCCGGCCGGCGAAATGTGTATTCCTCGTCCGGGTCAATCGTCGGCAGTACAGTGAAGCGTTCGTAAGGCCTGGGAACCTGCCCCGGTTCCAGCGGCCATGCCGTCCATATTCTCGCGGGCTTCCATTCCCCATCGTCGTCGCTGTCATCGTCGACGACGCCGGCTTCCTCTCTCTCGGCCTTCCTGGCAGCCTTTTCGGCGAGTAGGCGGCGCTTCAAGGCATGAACGTCGTAGAGGTGCAGGCTCAGGTCCTCGGCGCGCAACTTGGCGAGCGACTCGGTGAGGTCGCGCTCTTCCTGGATGTACCTGCGGTAGGTCTGCCATTTGCCGTGGAACCTGGGGCGGTTGCTCTCGCTGTCCGAGTCGGTGTACTCGCTGCCAGAATCATCGTCGTCGTCGTTGGCTTCTGCAGCTTGGCCGTCGGGGCTGTGATCGCGCTCGATGGACGAGACGAGCTCGTCATTGTCGCCGTCTGGGACGGGTGGTGGGCTGGAGGGCAGAGGCAGGCTCGAGGAGCGGAAGTAGGGCGATTCATCGCGGGCATCGGCGGGCGTCTCGGTCTCAGGTGGCAGCGGACCGCCGAACAGAGACATGTTGGGTGGTCGGGCACATGTTCGGCGGCGACGGAAGGATCGGGATCAGCGAGGCGAGCAGTGGGGTTGCACGGCAGAGTGGAGCGTGGCGCCTGTCGCAGGTCCCTGGGCGGCGGGTGTGTTTCGAAACCCAGGCATGGTGCAGGGATTGCGTATGATTTTTTTTTTTTTGCGATGGGGACTGGGGGTCATAGGGCGGCGACGATCACATCACATGGGGCTGGTTGATTTGCCGGGTGGGTGCGCAGCGTCGTCATCTCCCGCTGTCACGACCCAAGCCGCCCCGGCAACGTGGTGCTCAAGGCTCTGTCTCCGCGCAATTACTGCTGCTGCGCCTGTCGCATCCTTGAGCCGCTCCCGTCCTCCTTCTCCTCATCCTGCTCCTCCCCCGCCGACCGAAGCCCCGCTCAAGCAAAAAAAGCGCCTGCACCACGAGATATGTCCGCCTGGCGCGTCCGCCCTCCTGCCGCGAATCTGCGGTAGCACTACTCCCCGACGACGACATGGCCTCGGCCCTCTCCACGCCCCCGAGTGATCCTCGGCACTCGACCTCATCGCAGCCCTCGCAGTCGTCCTCCACCACCCTGCACTCCGCCCACGATCCCCACCGCCACGACCATGCCGACCCGACCACCAGCAAGAGGCGGAAGCTGTTGGGCCGCGCCGACCCCTCCGCCGCCGCCGCGCAAAACAGCGACACAAGGCCGCAGGGGCTGTTGGGCGCCGATTTAGGAGAACGCGACAAGAGGCGCCGCTTGCCTAGGAGAACCGGAGGCTTCCTCTTGGATGCTGCTCTGCCTGGGTCCAGCGCGCGTCGCCGCTCTCGGGAAAACCGCGCCGAGGAGACGGAGAAGCGGGCGGGAAGTCGGCACCTAAGCAAGAGCCCCTCGTCTTACGACGGCTCCCGCAGAGCCTACAGCAGGGGATCGTCTTCCCGAAGTCGTCCACTCAGCGGCGACACGGACGTTGGTCCTTCCGGTAACGGCCATGCGCCCGAGGAATATGGAGCAAGGACTCCAGAGAATCGCCAGGACAAGGCGCAAGCTATGACTGGGCTGGGGATCGACGTGGATGGCGCGAATGAGTATGAGGAAAATGCGGTGTCGCCGGCAAATGCTGGTATTGACCCTGCGCAAATTATCAACATGGCTCTCAATCTGAGCGAAAGTAGGAGGCGGAATCTGGGTCATGGTCAGCTGGCTGCGCCATCAATGCCTCGCAGTAGAAGGGGGACGGCTTCAGGCATAGGGCCGAACACCCCTATGCAGGGAAGCTTCTATGACTACGGTGTTGGAGGGAGTCTCAAGCAGCATCTGCAACAGCAGCGGCGCATATCACGCAACATGTCCCCCACCGGCGGTCGGCTAAGCACACCTGCCTCGCGACATGTTTCCATGTCAAGTCCTAACGCTCTCATGGAGAACAGCCTTACGCCGCAGCATGGATATACTTTCACAGCAGCAACACTATCCCGAGCAGAGAAAGCAAAGACTTATGTCGAGCTGGGAGCAGAGTACCGCCGATTACTACAAAATCTTCCGCCACTCAAGCCAGATAGTGAAGCTGGCTATACTTACAGTGCGTTCAGTTCCCCTGGCAGCCCGAGCGTAGAGTTAAGAAAAACCCTTTCACGCACAGGACCCGATCCCCTTGGCCGACGGTACAATCCTCTGCAGTTTATCCGCAATAGAAAGCTCCGAGGCCGCGAACGAAGACAGCTTCATCCTGATGTCGTCGATTTTGAAGACATAGACAGAGTGAGATTGTGGGTTGATAATGCGGAGCAGGCGGCTTCTCAGCAAAGCTATCGACAAGAGGACAAAGTTCTTCTACCTCCGTTCATACCAGATCCCATGTTCCGGAGCAGCCAAGAACAACCACCAGAGGGTGGCAAGAGGCCGAGCATCCTTTTGGGAAAGCAGAAACGGCCCCGCATGGATTGGTTCACCTTACCAACCGAGTTCTTGGCCGACGCGATGTGGCTCGAGCAAGACAGTCACAAGAGTTTGATCGAAGACAGAAATGGCAACAGGATTTTCCCTTCGCCACGTTCAACAAGTGTGATCAACCCTCGTCTGAGCAGGGATCAGACTAGACCTAGCATGGACAGACGGCGCGTGAGCACTGCAGGCTCAATGGCTGGCGGCGGCACCTTCTCAGAACCGCGGTCCAACTACTCCAGCGAAGCCGAAAGCCACAGAGGTCGTAAGAAGCGCCACTTCCTCCACTCTCACCGAGAAGATAGCCCCGAACGTGGAAAGCGACTTGGCTGGATTTCCCGCGGTCGCTCAAGTAGCTCCTCGGGTCTTTCTTCAAGCGACGACGACATGAGCGCAAGACGAAAGAAGCACGACCGCAGGCTGAGCACTCAGGATGAGAATATCGGTCCTCTGGAACGCCATATGAAGACACTATTGGAAGACGACGCACGAGCAGAGAGTGGGCTGTCTCCAATCATAAGCTCTCCAGAAAAACATTGGGGTGCTAGCAAAGCGAAGGCACCAGGGCTCCAGCGGGTGGCGAGCGAGACCGAGAGTGATGTTGATCCCAAGGGGGGAGCAAAGAGAGCGACCAAGCGCTTGACCCTCATATCAAGCAATCCGCCCGAATCACGCCCTTCCATGGATGGCCTCGATTCTTCAGTGCCCAACACACCTCTGTCGAAAACATTCAGCTTCGGTGCATCCTCCCCGCCGAGCCGCATAGCATCGCCAGACCGCAGCAAGTCGAAGCGATCCAAATTGCCGTTCTTCCGTTCCGAAGGCGGTTCAAAAACTACCAGAACGGATTCCGTGGACTTTGCTCTTGATTCGCTCAGTAACAAACAGCCCAGTGGAGAGTCCGCCGAGCCCGGACGCCTTAGCATTGACCAACCTCGTCGTTCGAACTCGTTGCCCAGGCCTATTTTGTTGAAATCGCACAAAACGACTGACAGTCTGAGCAGTCTGGCGTCCATTCAAGAAGGCAAGGTCAGCAGAGGTCGGAAAGAAGGCAAAGAGAAGGAGCCGAGCTCGGCCGTGACCAGGTTCTTTAAGGATGTGGGACGAGAAGGGTCCAAGGCGAGGAAGTTCATCTTCAAGAAAGACAAGCCACCGGAGGAGGCAGATGAGGAATCATCATCCGATAGTGAAATGTCTTCGACGTCAGACACGGAAGATGAGATGTCCAAGAGCGTTCTGAAGCGTCGTCCAAAGCCAGTCTCACGGACTGGGACAGACGCGGGCCTCTCGGATGCATCTGATATGTCAGAGCGGCCACAAGGATATTCACTACCGACTTTCAAATCCGCCGCATCACAGGACCAGAAGCGCGATACATCTGCAGAACCCCGGCGTGGACGCACTCGGCCGTCGCGCTTCGACCGTCTGGCCCCTCCGCGTCTCGACACCAATGTCAGCCGGTCATCATCCCCGGGCGTCACCCAAGTACAGCCGGTGGACAACAGTACCCGAGCCCATTCCGAAGGCCCTGTGTCTCATTCCCGCTCCCCATCCGCCGTCCGTCGCCGCATGACCAAACTCCTAGAATTACCAGGCGGAATCGGCCGTGCCGGGCTCCCACAATCCGAACTCGCCCGCGTCCCCGTCGACCGCAAGTACAGCGACCGCTCACCCGCCCGCCCCTCGCCACAGCGCCACTGGAGCATCACCGACGAGAACATCTCCCGCCGCGCCTCCGCCCACCGCCCATGCGCCGCCGCCACCATCCTCGCCAACAAGCGCACCGACATCGCCCGCATCCAAGCCCTCCTCCTCTGCTCCGGCATCAAAGCCGCCGAGCTCGCCCGCCGCGCCCACTCCATCCCCGACACCCCTCCCCCCTTCCTCCTCCGCGCCGCCGAGACGGCCGCCGAGCAGGACGACGACGACGACGCGCACAAACAAGAAATCCTCAAGCACACGCGCATGATCAGCTCCGTCGCCAAGAAGGAGCAGCACGTCCTCGCCGCGCGCATCCTCGCCTCGGACCTCGAGGCCGGCTCCGCCGCCTTCGCCGCCCAGACGGACCGCTTCCGCGCCCAGCGCATCCGCGCGCTGCACGCGCGCTGCGAGCGGCTCCGCATCGAGCTCGGCGACCGCCTCACGCCGCGCTGCCACGCCTGCGCCGACGACGCCGACGCCTTCACGCGCGAGGTCACGAGCGGCGCGGCGTTGGCGGTCAAGGCCGTGGTGGATCGCGTGGACGCGATGGGCAGGGCGAGGAGGAGGCGGATGAGGTGGGTCAGGCGGGTCGGGTGGATGCTGCTCGAGTGGTGCGTGTTGGGCGTCATGTGGTGGGTGTGGCTGGTCGTGGTGGTGGTGAGGACCGGGTTGGGGGCCGTGAGGGGCGTGGGGAGGGGGGTGAGGTGGTTTTTGTGGTTGGAGTGATGAGGGTGATAGGATGGAAGGGGGTTTGGTTGTTGGGATTGGTTTCCTCGATCTTTTTGGCTTTCTACCTCTTTTCCTCTGCCTCTGCCTCTACCTTTACCTCTCTACCCCTTCCTCGCTCTCTACCTCCCTCGCCCTCTCCCTCTCTGACTTTCTTTTGCTTTGACGAAATATTCCCCACTCCACCTCCTTCTTGCGTTGATTTGGAGGTTGCGAAAGCGTATCTATCGGAGTGGATTGTCGTCTGTAGATCTGATACCCCGTCGTTTGTGTGGTAGACACCACAATACTTTATTTTTCTTTTTCACTTCATTTTACTATGTCCCTGTTATCCGCTTCTTCGTTCTTTCCTCCTGTTTCTTTTTTACATGTTTGAAGCGCGGCGTTTTGGGTGTGCGCCTTTTTTTCCTTCTTCTTTCCCCTTTGCAACACTTTACAGCCACTCAATCGTAGTCACACCAGTAGTCAGTAGTAGTAAAGGTTGTTCATCTGAATGGTTGGGGGACGGTGGTCGGTAGACGTTGATAAAAATTTGGGATCAATGAGGGGTGGGATTGGTTAATGGATTGCCGGCTAGGTAGGCGCGGCGGTATACAAATGTTTTGATTGAATTTTTGATGCTACTATACCTCGTGGTTGTATCTTATACGTGGTATATACCCGTTTTGTTGAGATGTGAGGGGTTGTGTTGCACCTGCATATGGGATTGGAACGACATTCAGGGAGATGAGGTTTTATTCATCTTGCTGCTGATTCGTTATACAAGGTCGGCCCGTGAGTATTGCAATTATAGAGTGCAGGCAGGCAGCTGAAGCAGCCGTGGATATGGATACACAACGTATTTGTGCACAGAATCATCAGGATAAGAGCTTCAACTACCTCGTTTTGCTGAAGTACTAAACGAACTGACCTCGTGACAAAGTTGTGACTACGCTTCTGGGGCTGCTCTCACGTACGTCTCTTCCCCTTGACGGGGTGCTCTCCCGAACCCTTCCATGGTGTTCCCTCAGAATCTGGAGCACTTCGGTCCTCCATTTGTCCCAGCTTTCTTGCGTCCGAAGCGGAAATGGTAATTCCGCTTTGACCTTGCGGTCACCAAGCCCAACCATCTCGGCAAGCCATGGACAATGCTTTTGGGCAGTGACCCTCATTGTGGAAATCACGTTCTCAGTATCTATATACCATAAATCCCGCTCGTCCCATGGGATACTACCATTCCTTGATCGCGACTCTGGTAAAATAATGCTTATGAGCATTGCGGCACTATAAAAACTTTGCCGAGCTTCCCGGACCACTGCCAAAGAGTCCAAGTGCTCGATGACCGCGGGTTCACGGTCCGGCGTCAACTCTGGTCGTGGTTCCGCCGAGCCATAAATGGAAGCTCCGCGGCTGCACAGGAAGGAGATGAATCCAGGCTCAAAGGCCAAGAAGATGGCGCAGTAGAGGGGAATATCGGGCATACCGGCGGGTGGCAGGCGTAGGGGACCACTCGGCAACTGCTTATGGCCTGAAAGTTCGACATAGCTTTTCCTCTCCCAAGGAGGTTCATCAAAGTATTCATGTAAGCCGATGCTTAAAGCGGTGATGTGAAGTCCCCCCAAGCCTCTATCCAGGAGAAGATCAATGATATCGCGATCTTGCCGAAAAATGGCTGGGATGATCCAGAACTGGTCTGCGTCTCTTGAGCCAAAACCGGGTGGCAGAAAGCCAGGGTGCAATAGTTTAGATACGTAGCCTGGATTTTCCTCCTTGTAAAGCTCAGGTAGGAATTCCAAGAACCACTCCAGGCCGTACGCCGGGAAGTCTTGTAAAGCTTGGTGGAAAATCTCCTGAACTTGCTGTGGACCTCGTTTCATTATGCCTTCGAAACATGTCTTGTCCGCGCTTCTAATAGCTTCTCGGAGGAAATCGATAAGCTTGGGTCCCCGTTTCCTGTACTGCGCGAACGGGGTTATTCCGAGAAAGAAGTTCAACAATATGTGATCTCTGCTTTGTCGAATAGCACGGAGAAGCAGTATGTCGTCATACAAAGGTCGGCCTTCTGGGTTGAAGTCATCGTTCATGATCCACTCCCAACGGCCTTGAGTTGGGATCTCGAGTCCTTCCAGAAAGTTGCTAAAGAATGACGGACATCCTCTTGCAAAAGCTGAAAGCATACACCAGTAGAGATATTGTCTGATGTAGGGAACGGAGCGAGTGTTCATGGCCAGTGAGATCACGTTGTCGGCCGTTGGGGAAAGCCAGATGAGGTGCGCCCAAAATTGCTCATCCGCCGTGCGTGGGAAAGATAGTGGTTCTCTTGGGGTAGGATAGCTCCCAGGGAAGCTTATTGCTCGTGACTCAAACGTGAACAAATATTCGGTTGCTGCGCTGCTTCCCTGATGAGGTGGCGTTTTTGGAATTCCGAAACGCTGCAAGAGATGAAGATCCTCAAGAGATTCATGGAATGAACACCAGAGGATCGCTGCGGACTCGAGAGATCGAGCATCGATGGGAGGGTATGCGAAATTACTAGCGAACAGCTGGATTCCAAGACAGAGGATGTTGAAGATACGCCAAGCTTGGCGAGTGTCAGCTTACATACTTGCTGAGAAATATTCACGAAGGCACTTACATTCCATGTTCATGAGCCGAAAACTCCCTACGGTCTCGTCGTGTGAATTTGGGGCCAAAACCTGAAAAGTCGGGTCCCTATCCGCAATTCCATAACCAAATCGGATAGGAAAAGTTGACTTTTGATGACCTTCATCCGTATATACTGTACTATATCAGCCGTGTACTCTTGGGACTGGTTTCGAGAATACACACGTGAAGAGCGAACAATATCTTGTCCATCCACGCTTTGAGCTATCAATGTAACCAAGCGTCTCAGACTTTGCACCTCAATTATGAGAATGCATTCTCTCCGATCTCCCGAGGGACCAGAGAAATGAGCAAAACTGGCTCGTGTTAGCCACCATTCTTCGATACAGGAACGGACGATGCATGCCTTTGCCAAAGTATGTCCCCATCCTGGGTTTTCCACGTAGAGCCAGGCAAATTCGATCCCTCATCTCTTACAGGGAGGAGAGGGGTGACCATTGACGAAGCCCAAATACTCAAATCTGTCGGCCATAATTGCTCCTAGCTTGGCTCAAGCAGTGAAAAGCCAGCAAGCTTCTCATGTTCCGTTTTCAATGCCTGCGTACATGTTAGCTGGAACTTTCTGCGGAAGAAACCGTTGAAACTTGAAACCTACTCGTGCCAGCCCCTCGATAATGTGGTCACGAGGATCGGTGGATACTATGAGCTTTCGCTGTGGGTGCATTGAGATGATGTTTGTGAGTATCCACGAAGACTTTAGCAGGTCAACAAAGGCTTGGTTGTATTCCGGACCCCCTTGGAGGGCAATGTACAATGATGATTGTGCCTGTACAATTGACGTTAGATGCACGTCGGTGTAGTTTAGGTTTCTCAGCACTTGCCTTGATGAGCCACCATCGTCCAGCTTGCAGCCAATTGTCCACTCCAATGGAAGCCCACGGCCGTGTTCCAGATTGAGAACTTCGGAGAAAAGCATCTGTCAATGCTTCCACAGATTTTGTGTTGAGGAAAGGCGCAGTGGTTTGTTGGCTTCCCACGTTCGGCGCGCCGTAGACAGCCTTGTGGACGTCTTCAATGAGTTTTTGGGTCCTCTGTTCTTCCCTTTGGAGACGTTCCAACGATGAACTTTCCATGGTTAGCTATTGTAGTACCACGAATTCCGATTAGACATACTTATTCAGGACCTGCAACAAGAGGCTGAGTTGGTTGTTGTGGTATAGAAGCTGATAGACCATGAGTGAGCCGCCGTCTGCAAGGCAAATCATTGGAGTCATACCTTCGCTCTAAGGTCAGTGATAGCACTCCATTCCTTAGCAAACTTCAGCTTGTCCCACTGGATCTTGAGGTACTGTCTCCTGCTCCTGCCTGCAGCCTGATCGCGCAACAGCTCATGCTTTCCCGCGAGGGTTTGGAGCTTCTCGAGTGTGTGATTGGTGTTCTTCATGATCTCAGCTGCCAGGTCAAACCTGCTCTCCTGTCCGGGCTGCTTGAGCATCGACTGTGGATCCTGGATGTCGTCGGTGAGGAGTCGTATGGTATTCGACAAGGCTCCGAGCTCGTCACGGATGCCCCGCAACTCCTCGGGCGCATCGCGAGACACCTTGTATACATTCTGGTACAGTTTCCAGCAGAGAGCACCGACGGCGACGAAGTCGCCGACTCCAAAGCCAAAAGACATGTTGCGGTGGATTGAGATGCTGGACGACGTGAGTTTGAAAGGAAGAGAAGGTGAGGCTGGGAGATGCAGCTGGTCTTATGTGCATGCACAGCCCCCATTATCTGTCCTGCAGCCTTGGACTGTGTCGAATCAAAGGCCGACGCATTTCTGAGGTGGCACGACAAGGGGTTGCAGGTTTCTGCCCTAAGTAACTTCGCCACAAAAGTCGAGTTGCCTCCGAATCGTAACATATGTATTCCATCAAAACGTCTCGATGCGTCCACTCAAACATTCCCAAGGAAATCCTACATCACAGCCTCCCCACCCACCCTCTCACCTCCCCCCTCAGCCTCGCCATCGCACCCCTTTCCTGCCAAAAATGCGACGCCCCTTCCACCACCACCCCCTCAAACCCCGGATTCCGCGCACTCGACGCCTCCCTCATCCCCTCAGCCCACCTGCCCAACCGCTTCGCGCTCGTAAACGCGTCCTCCGTGCCGAAAACCGCCAGTGTCGGGTACCTCAGCAGCGGGTCGGACCGGCCGTCATCGTCATGTCCCTCACCACCGGCACCGCCAAAAGCGAACCCCAACCTCCGCCCCGCCGCGGCGAAAAACGACGACGACGCCGCCAGTCCCGGAACCGCCGGTAGATCCGGCAACGACACCAGCCCCGGCGCGATGGCCAACGACGTCGGCGGCAGCAGCGGCGAGACGAGCAGGTACGCCGGCTCGCAACGCGGCATCGCCACCCGCTTTCTTCCCTCCTCCGCCCTTCCCTCCCGCTCCCCACCTCCACCTCCCCTGCCTTCCCCCTCCCGCCCCTTCTCCTCCTCCCCTCCCTCCCCTCCTACCTCTCCACCACCCCCCGCCGGCGACGAAGCCGAACGATCACGCCCCTGCTGCCCCTTCTGCTGATGATGATGATGCTGATGCCTCCCCCCCAACGCCCTCCTCAACCTCTCCGCCCCCTTCCCCACATCCAAACTCCGCCGCACCTCCCTCGCGCCGCTCTTCCGCCGTGCGTGCGGCGTCCGGGCGCCGCCGGTGCTACCGCTACCGCTGCTTCTGCTACTCCTGCTGCTCTCCTCGCCGCCGATCGTCACCGGGCTGCTGCGGTGCTGGTGCTGATGCGGATGCGCGGCGCTCGATCGCCCTCCTCCCCGTCTGCGCTGTTGTTGTTGTTGTTGTTGTTGTTGTTGTTGCTGTTGTTGTCGCTGCGCTTCGGCCAGCGTCTCGGCGGCCAGACGGCGCGCGCGGAGGAGGATTTCCGTGGCGGTGGGACTGGGGGGTGGGGCGGGGGAGGGGGAGAGGGGAGTCGGGTAGAAAGGGGCGAGGAGGGCGGGGAGCGGGGGGAGGCGGGACGCCACGAGCGAGCCGTAGGAGTAGCCGGCGAGGATGAGGTGGATGGTGGGGGCTTCTTCTTCTCTGTCGGTGCCGTCGGCGACGTCGTCGTCGTCGTCGTCGTCGTTGCTTTTGGTTTCGTCTTCCGCCGTGGCGCGGCTTGATGATGATGGTGGGTCGTCGTCACGGGGATGCTGTTGCTGTTGCTGTTGCTGTTGCTGTTGCTGTTGCTGTTGCTGTTGGTCTTCGTGCAAGGCACGCATGTACTCCACCATCAGCCCGACGAACGAGCTGTAGTCCTGCACCTCGGGCTTCCCCGTCCAGCTCGTTTTACCACTTCCATGGTGCTGGTGACGGTAGTGGTCGGACCCGTGATGGCCGGCGTGCGCGCCGCTGTTTGCATCCGTCCGTCAGCAGAATGTCCATAACTCCCAACCGCAGAAGCACTGAATGAGAGGGACGAACAGAGATGTTCTCCGAAACGAGAGCAGTATAATAACGGGAAACGACACAGAGACGGACGGAAAGGAAATCACCACCGCACACCCACTCACCGGAAACAAAACGTCCCCACCACCCACCCCAGCGCCAGCATTTCCGCGCCCACGCCCCCCACCACCGGATCGTCGTAGCTCCCGCCCAGCGGCGCGTACGGATGCGCTACGATCGCCGCCTTCCCCCTCCTCCTCTGCCTCTTCCTCGTCGTTTCCCCCTCATCACCGCCTTCTCCTTCTTCTTCTTCTGCATCCCCTTCCCTCCCTGCATCCGCACCCATAAAATCCGCCACGAACCCCGGTGGATGATACACCCGGCATTCCAGCTGCACGCCACCGCCCTCGCCGCCGTTATCGTCGTCCTTGTCGGCGACGTTGTGCAGGCTCGGAATGGTGAAGCTGTATGCCGGCTGCTGCGCGTAGAGCGGCGGCGGCAGCCTGGCCGCTTCTGATGGGGGAGAAGGAGACGAGGCTCTTGGTGATGTGGGCATTGGGGATGGGTGATGAAGATATGCGGGAAGGAGAGGAAAAGATAAAAAGGAAAGGAAAGCAGGAGAGAACCGAAAATGGGCGCTGGGGGGGTGGATGTGTGTGTGTGTGTATTCGTCCGGTGTGACGTTGGAATGGCGCTGGTCGTGGCGTTGGTTGGAAAGAAACGACGGGGTTTGTTTGTCTCTTTTTCGGAGGGAGCGCGGCCTTCGCTTTCTCGTGCAACGTGTGCGGCGCGCAAGTCGTATGCGTGTGTGGAGAGAGAAAAGGTAACCGGGATGCGTGTTCGTCTGCGCACGAGAAGAGTTGGACGGGACAAGTGAGTGAGGTGGGATGTGATTGGAACGCGCTTTCCCTAATCCCTGTCTCTTAGTTCGCCGATTAGAGCAAACGGTATATTTTGCTCAACACTACCACCACCTCGAAAGGAGCCAGAAGGAAAAAGGACAAAGAAGAACTTTTGTCGTATTATACGTAAAAGCCAGCCAGCTATGCATGTAGCTAGCTCGCTGCCTACAAGGAAGAGGGAGAGAAAACGCGCGCGTGGCAGCTGGGCTGATGGAGTGCCCGGATGACTGACGTGCACGGGGGCGGCTGACCAGCGGCAGCGGCGCGTGCGCGCCACGCGCTACTCTTGGAAAGATGGCAAGTAGATTCCAGCACGACTCTATGTATTCCCCAACGCCAGCCCAGCTCTCCTTACTCTTCATCCAACCTTCCCCCCTCCTCTCATTTAAAAAAAAAAAAAAAAGAGAGAAGACAAAAACGGGCCCCGGTCTATGTATCTATCCCCGCCACGACTCCTCCGATAATCTCTTCTCCCCCACACACTTAATCTCCCAACTCTAAACTTTATATAAAGAAGAGAAAAACCAAGTCACGGCAAGAAAAAGTTACTAAGGCTTACTACTACTACTTACTACTTACTACTACACATGGTCGGTCGGTCTTAGCCATACCGCGACGACGACGCATCTCATCTTCCATTTTTATTCGCATTCATTCTCATCTCCGTTCCTGTTTCTGCCCCCTCCCTCCCTCCCTTTATCCCATCCACCCGACTCTCCCATCTTAGCCTTTCCTCCACCGCCCACCTACTCACCCTTCAAAGAGAACCCGAGTCCCATTTCCACATCCACATCCACACAAACACACGCAGCTCGAAAATTCCATACGTGTCCCCTTCCTTGCCTTTAGGATCCAGCCCTTTTAAAAACCCTGCCTGTCTGTCCAGCCAGCAGCAGCTCGAAGAAAAAGAGAAAAAGGAAAAAAGAGAAATAGAGAGAAAGAGGGAGGGAGGATTGCTTGCTCTGATAGGAAAAGAAAAGAAAATAAAAGGAAAAAATGCACACACACACACACACACAAACAGGCAACGAAGAAGAAAGAAAAAAAAACCGGGGGGTTTCATCATTCCATCATGAAAAGATCCCGCATGCCCCAAATGTGTAAAAAGAGAAAAACTCCCGTGACACCATCATTTCCCCCATAATTTCCCCATTTCGAAAATGCTGCAAAAGGAAAAAAGAGAAAAGGGAAACGAAGCAGGGAGGAAAAAAGGACCATTCGAGAGGGCAGAGGGAGTAAAACCGTTCGTAAACATCAGCATACGATTTACCTCCATCCTCCATCATCCACCATCCGCCATCTACCATCCGTCACCTACTCGGCAGAAGTAGCAGGCGGCTGTTGCTGCGCATCGCCACCATCCCCATCATCGCCCGCGGCGGTACCACTAACCAACGTCGGCGCGATCCTCCTCTTCTTCGGCTGCGGCCCCTTCTCCGCGGAATCGTCCTTCTCACTTTCCCTCTTCTTCCTCGACGACGACGATGACGGCCGCTCCTTGGACGATGATGTTGACGGCTCATCCCTCTCCGACTCGCTCTCGCGCCGTCCGCCGCCGCTGCTGCCGGGCGGAGGGGGGTGGCTGATGCCGCCGCTGACGGAGCTGGCTGCGCTATGCGTTCCGCCCTGCGTGTTGCCGGGCATCGGCGTGTGCGGAGGCGTCCACATGGGCACCTGGCCGACGGGACCCGAATTCGTCGCGGCGACACCGGGCACCGCGCCCATCGAGGGGGTCTGCTGGTTGAGGGTGACGGTCGGATCCGGTCCGGGGGCGAACGATCCCTGTGTCGCAACGGACGAGGCGGACATGGAGCGGGCGGGGCTGGCCGGTCGAGCGGGGGCGAATGAAGAGGGTGAAGCCGGGAACCCGGAGCCGGAGCTCGATGGTTTTGGAACCGATGGGGCGGAAGCCTGAGTGGGCGTAGGGGTTGGCGTGGACTGATTCGATGTTGTGGTGGCGGTGGTGTTGATCGAAGTGGGGTGGTGCTTCGTCGGCCCCGGATGCACTTGTCCTAGTTCGCCCGGCGCAAACGTTAGGCAGGAGCAGAAACCGTCAGAGGATGTCATCAGGAGCGTGCTGCCGTCCGTAGACCTGATTTAAACGTTAGTTGAAACTCTTAACATGTTTCAAGGGGAACTTACCAGGCAAGATCGGTGAATGTGGCGAAGTGAAGATTGCTGACAACACACAAGGGCTTTTGTTGCTGCGTGTCGTAAATGTGCACAGCATCCTGCGTAGCAACCGCATAGACCATGCGATACGGAAGACTGAATGCTGTTGGAGGCCCTGAAGGCACGGGTGAAGCTGCCGCACCGTTCTCAGATTCGGGTCTTGGCGATGCTGCCGCCGCACTGGGAGACGGGGAAGGAGCGCTAGTGATGGGCGGGGGATCCATTGAAGAGGACGACCGCGGTGGCTTCGAAGGCATTGCTGGCTCAGGCAAAGCCGGAATCTCCTCCTCGGCGGAGGACGTGTCGATTGTGATTTGTTTCGTGGGCGGAGGAGTATCGCGTAGCTGGTAATAGACCGGCGAGCATCGTACCGCAATAGAAGGCTTCTTGTGCCCTGGAAGGTAGGCAATCGGAGGCTTGTTGAGACCGGCTCGTGTGTAGATGTACACTGTGTTTATGCTGTCGTCTGATGTCTTGCCTCCGTCGGAATTTCCCGGATTCAACGTCTTGTATTGACCGGCCGGGGTGAAAAGAAGACTGCCATCGGGAGCAAAAGTGAGGCGCCTGAAAAAGGAGGTGAGGGTCTCGTTGGCGTATATGTTTGCGTTGCGAACCGCCAGTCCGGCATGGATATTAGGCGAGGTTGACGGCATCACCGCAGGAAGCGGCATTGACGACGGAGCGGGAGAAACGGAGCGGCGGGACTGCGAGCCAAAGGACGAGCGGCGGCTGTGTGAAGTGGGAGGGTTCATAGGCAGCGCCAGCGATGCGGGTGTGCCCGGCGCAGAGGGTGTCGGAGATCCAATGGCCGGAGCGGAGCCTTCTCCTACAAACGACGCTCGACTGCTTCCCCCCAATCCAAGGTCTGGCGGAGCCGGGCTGCTGTTCGACACGCGGCGAGCGGGCAGATCCATCTTGGTCACCTTACCGTGCTGCGCCAGGGAGAATTGGCCGTCCTTCGTCTTCAGCGTGTAGATGTGCACCGAGCGATCGGAGGATTGCGTCGCGACAAACTCGTTCAGCGGATCCCAGGCAACGCCCTGGACGTAGTGACTGTGCTCGGCGATCTGGCGCACAATTTGGCCTAGTCGAGATCAGCAAGCTTCCCCGGAGCTGCAGACGATGCGTGCCTACCGTTCTGGGCGTTGTAAATCCGGGCGATGTTGTCCATGCTGCCGGTTATGAAAAATGCGCCGTCCGGCGACCACGCCAGGTCGTAAATCTCGGAACCCAACGAGCGGCACATGTGCTTCACCCGCCATGTCTCCTTGTCGTCCAGGCCGTCTTCGCCGAAGGGGCGATGGGTCTGGGTCTCGGACGGAACCCACAGCAGGACGTTGCCATCGTCACCGGCGCTGGCGAGGAGCTCGCCTGCGAGAAGGCTGTTATCAGAGGAGGATTACGGGAGCAGCGAAGAGGGGTGGGAGGAGGGTTTGGCGTACCTCGCGGGGACCATCGGACGACGTTGACGGCCTGGGTGTGCTTGACGAGGGTGGAGAGGTAGGTGACCTTGCGGTCGTCGCCGGAAGCTTCAATCTTCCAGAGCTAAGTTTGGGCGTCAGCATTGCGGCGGTAAACACGCCAAGCTGGGCGGCGTGAGGAGCTTACCCGGACGTTGTTGTCGCCGCCAGCGGTGGCCAGGCGGCCCTTGCCGTTGGGCTCGAAGTGGGCGGAGTAGATGGCGGCGTTGTCGTCGTGCCAGGCGACGAGCAATGGAGCAGCCTTCATGGTGGCCGAGGGGGCAGCCGGAGCCGCGGCGCAAATGGGATCACGGTGGTGAGGAGCAGTGGTTGCGGATGGGAGTCAATGCAGGGCTGAGGGCCGAGCTGAGGAGGGTCGGCAGGCGGGCACCGGAAGGCGTGGGAAGCAAGGAGGCGTTGCGGGATGGGCGGAGGTGGGCGCGGGTGTTGTAGTCAGTTCAGGTGTTTGTCGAGCAGCAGCTAAGGACCGGGGCCTGCGCCCTTCTGGGCGACCGAGCAGCCTGCACCCCGGGCGCCGCACAGCGCGAGCGTGACACAACCTTGTGTCTCGCATGCTTGCGGGCCGCTTCAAACGGACGCCGTGCTTGGCCGTCACGCCCGCCTTACGCCTTCCGCGATCGTGATCTGGGAGTCTCCGCGCCAGACACGCGCCGACGCGCCATGGCCCAAACGGGCAGCACAATGACTGGGCTAGCGACCAGCCGTGCCGCCAGCCAGTGCAGCCGCAAGCATCTCAGCCACGTCAAAGGCACCGCCATTGGCCGGAAGAAGCTCCCCGCCCTGGCCTGCAAGTCACGGGCAGTAATCCACGCACCGCTAGCGAGAAGCGTATCAAGGGCCGCGCTGCCCGCTCAGCCGACACCACTGCATTCCCTGTTTTCTGCCTACTGCCCTTACAATCCCACCTCCGCCGGTGCATCCAGCCCCATGGCCAGCGCTCTTTGTGCCGCCATGACCCTTTCGCTGCTGTTTCCAGCCCCCGCCGAGGAGCTGCCCAGCACCCTTACCCCGCTAATCACCGCCCCCGAATCGTACCCAAACGTGCCGCTCAGCCCCAGCGTCTGTCCGTCGTACGTGAACACTATCTCCGACGTCGCCGCTTGCTCGATGGCGTCGCCCTCGTCCAGGTACAGCCGCCCGCTGGCCGTTCCATCTAGCCCTGGCGCGATCAGCAGCGTGAAGTTTTGCTTGCGCAGCTCCGTCGTCGTGTTGGCCGACGCCGCCCGCAACGGCACGATGCTGCCGCCCTTGACGTGCAGCGGAATCGTCGTGTACGGCACGTCGGGAAGTGTGACGTAGGAGCCGTTTCCTCTCACCGTCTCGCCCGTCCAGAAGTCGTAGAACACGTCGTCGGGCAGGTAGATGTCGACGGTCGTGACGTTCTCCTCCGTCACCGGGCTTACGAGGATGGAGTCGCCGTAAAAGTACTGCAGGTCGATGCCGAACGTGTTCGCGTCTTCTGGGTACAAAAAGAACAGCGGGTTGAGCGCAGGTTCGCCCGTCTGCGTCTGTCGGTGGAATGCCGTGTAGAGGTAGTCAAGCAGCTGGTAGCGCGTGTTGATCGCCGTCTTTGCCGCCTCAGCCACGAGTGGCCAGCGGTAGAACTCTTGGGAAATCGCGCCCTGCTCGTTGTGGTTCCTGTAGAACGTCGAAAACGCCCCCAGCAATGCCCATCGAGCGCACAAAGTCTCCGTTGTGTTGGAGCCGAAGCCGCAAACATCAGACCCGACCATTGGCACCTGGTAAAGAGCGGCGAATTGGAGCAGCTGGCCAATGGAGAACCTACGCACGGTCAGCCCGGATTTCTTGTTTCCATTGGCGGTAGCCTTACCTGTATTGCTCCCATTCGGACAGGTTGTCGCCCAGCCAGTGGCCCACGTCCTTACCGGCACCAGCGAAAGTGCTGCGCGTGATGATCAGAGGTCGTCGGCCAGGCCGGCGATTCTCCATGGCGATCCTGCTAGCAGTGGACATCATGGTGCCGTACAAATTGTGTGTGTCATACTCTGCCAGGCCGTTGTAGTGGATCACGTTTGTGGAAGCTGTTTTGTTCGAAAGCGAGCCAGCAAGGTTGTTGATTTGATACGCCGGGTCCAAAAGCTCACGACCTGGAAGACCAGTCTTTGTCCCGGCAGTTTGACGCCTGAACATCATCCTACCGGGAGGGGTGACTCCGTCAGGTTGGAAGTCGTCAGGGAAGCCAGGAATAGGCCGACCACTATCAGCTCGAACTGGTGGTGGGTCCGGTGGCTGGTCGTTCGCCTCCGCGTACCCATATGGGTCTGAGCAAGGGAAGTTGCAGAAGTTGGCCGCTTCATTCATGTCTATCCATAAAGCGTCGATATCAACACCACTCTCGGCACTGAAGAAGTTGGCAAACTCGCTGTTCCAGTAAGGCTGAGTGTTAGGATGGAACCAGTCTGGGAATACTGTCGGACCAGGCCAGACCACGCCAAGAAAGTAAGAGCCATTGGAGGCCTTGAGGAAAACGTCTTGCGAAGCTCCGTTCTCATATGCCGTGTTGTTGCGGTAAGCAACGGCCGGATCAACCATGACAATGTAGTGCTGTTGATGCGCGTGAAGATAGTCGACCAACTCGCGGACCTTGGGCAGTGGGAAGCGCGCGGGATCGAGCGTGAAGACTTTACGGAGATCCATGTAGTCGATATCAGTCCACATGGTCTCCAAAGGAATGCCCGCCAGCGAGTAGTTGGCGACCACTTCCGCAACATCATACACATCCCGGTATCCATATCTGCACTGATGAAAGCCAAAAGCCCAGTACGCCTGCATCGCCGGCAACCCTACGACCTCGGCGTACTGCTTGCTGACATCCTTTGGAGAAGGCCCCGCGAGGAAATAGAAGTCGAAAATCCCGCCCAGCGTGTTGATCTCCAGGTATTGGCCATCTGCTGCCGTATTGTTGATCTTGACTTCAATTCCATTAGAGTTCAGCAAGAAGACGCCATGGGTGCCGGAAGATCCCCTGTGGTCGTAGTAGACCGGATGCGCGCCGTACAAGTTGCCCCCAGGTGGGACACCGTACGAGTCGCGATTCCAAATTGTGCGGGTGTAATTTGTGGTGTTCAAGCGGAACGGGTCACTATGCTCACCCCATCCGTAGATATTGGGCTCACTGGGCAGTTTGGTACGCAGCCTTAGGTACTGGGATTCGAAAATCAGGGGTGAGTCAGCAGTATCGAAGAGCGTTTCATTAGTCGCCGTGCGGACGACTGAGAACGAAAACGGCTCCTCCACCCACTTGAACTGGACTGCGGCACTGGAAGCCGGAAGAGAGCCGTTGCCAGCGGTAGGTCGCGGAAGAACAGATTCCGGCACCTGGTACACGCTCTCTGCCGCATCGTAGATTTGCACGTGGAGGCGATTGGCTGTGTTGGCGTTTCGCGCGTCAGTAAATGTCTCGGATTAAGCCGCGAGTTTATGCTTGATGATGCAGAGGTGGAGAAGGACGACGGCAGAGAGACTTTTTTCTTGAAATCTTGCAAAGCTGCAGATGACGGGAGTGAGGCGTAGGTTTGAAACACCCAGATGCAGTGGCAAGCTTTCCCGTCACGTCTGTGTGTGACGTGTAAACGTACATGCTTTCACTCCAGCCAATCACGAGGATGGAAGCACTCAACGCCCGACTCATTCTTGCAGCATACTTTTGCTGGATCCAAAGGCCAGCTGAAAGTGCAGACGACATGTAAGGGAATGTAAGGAAGGTAAGGCAGCAGTGGCCATCACTCACCGGTCTGGTACTCGACACTAAGCTTAAGATCGGTGAGATCATCGCCGTAAGCATTGCATGGCGCACCGGCCAGGCTCAAATCAGCAGTGAATGTGGTGCCGGAGTCGACGACATTCGAGGCCGTATACCCTGGGCAGCTGTCGGCGCTGTCCGAGCTTTGACGGAGTGAGATGGTGCCTGCAGCGCAAGCGGTGCCCAAAGCAGCAACCAGCAGCAGCCGGTCGAGCAGCATGGCTGTCGGGCTGTTGCGAATAAGATAGTGGTTGTGGCGGTAGCCTGAAGAGGACTAAAGACCCGGCGTGGATGGCGAGGGAAACGAAACGGCCTCTGGCATTGACTTATATACAGCTGTAATGTCTCGGCATGTCTTGCATGCCTCGCCCGTCTTGTGGATTGACTGGGGGGTCAAGCGCGCGCGGTTTCCCCGCACCGTCCTTGTCATCCTACTTTCTTCTTGGCCCTGCAATCGCGCGAGCCGGTTTGTAAGACTGCGAGAGGGCCAATTGGGCAGGTCGCGGACCGAGATGACGGCTCGTAGGATTGTCTCCACTTCTGTCATATTCCGCGGACTGAGGCTCATCGCCGGCGTTGGCTAGAACTGGCGCGGAATCAACTCCCCCCACCGGCTTGGGGCTCTGTGGGGTTATAGGGTGACATCCGTCCTGCACACCTCTCACCGCGTCGCGCCGGATTCTCTCGCGCTTCGCGGCTTGTTCAATCCCCCGGAGAGGCCGATTCCGGCAAGCACTGCGACGAGAGAGGTGCCCTTGAAGATGGTCTCGTACTGCTCTGACTTGAGGCGCGAGTTGTAGGGCTGCCGGGAAACGCGCAGGAAGGCGGCACCTGTGAGTAGTAGCCATGCGCCTGCGAGAAGCTGGTACCGGTATCTGGCCAGAGCCGTTTCAGGCGCCTTATCGGCCATTGCGTAGGTGAAGTTTGGCTAGAATTAAGGTTGTGACGGAGATGAGAAAAGCTGACACCCCGGCCACAGATCGATGACGCTGCCTCGGGTAACCGCTCGCCGCCCTTGCACTCCAACCTAACTCCATACCTACACTTTTCATTTTACCACCCCTCAATCAAGAGCGCCCATGTGCCTCGAATTGGTATTGCTGTCTTCCGCCCGAAACTCTGCATACAAGCGCCGTGTTTGACCCAGATAACGCGTCCGAACCACCACCTTGCAGATCGAGACCTTCATCGACTCGAAAGACGCGTTACCGACGTCTCGCGCCGCCTTCGCCGCACTCTATCGTGTCGACCCTCATGCTCCAAGCGATTGTCGCGTGCTTTCACATTAACGAGCTGCCGAGTGACTTCTCGAAGCCGATTGGCTGAATGTCGGGACGGACTGACCGCTGGGATACTGGCGACCTCCGAACACCTCACTTCACTATCTGTAACGACAGCGCACTCTACTCATTATTCGGGAACACTCCAAGCGAGATTGCACAGTTCACGCAGTTCTATTGCATTGACCTGTTTCTATTGACTTCCAAGGACCAGGTCTCTGTTCCCAAGTCTCGTACATACTATCCATGAAGTCCGTCTTCACGACTATGTCAGATCATGCGTGCATGATCCCATGCAACATCGCCTTTGATAAGAATGATTGGTCTAGGGAGAAGGCGCGCTCGCCATCTCAGCCTCGACCCCCTTCTCGCCCACCGTCTCAGCCATGACCTCGATCTCGCTTCCCTCGACCAGCTCGCCAATATCACTGCTACGCTTGAAGATGTTCGCCTTGACACTCTTGGGCAGGACAAAGCCCGCATCAACACAATTGTGTGTGAACACAACCTTGGACAGTCTCTCGAAGTATTTGGCGAACGAAGTGTCGTCGACGACAAAGCCATCGAGACGAAGGATGCTCATGGGCATCACCTTGAGTTCATCCATCGAGTAGCCCATCGAGTCCATGACAGCGTTGCGCGCCTTGCTGATGGCAACGAAATCAAGGTACTCGCCATAGCCGTACGTGTGGTGAATAGAGCCGGATCCCTCGCGACCGCTTCATGCAATCAGTCGCAGACAAATATCAAACGATGTGGGTACGTACAGGTACTTGTTAGCCGCATTGCGGTTGGGGTCGTACTTCCAAAAGCAATCAATAGCTGGCATCCGATTGCTGCCGTTGTCTATGGGGCGGATGATCGGCTCGAGCTTCATGCCCAGTTCCAGCACGTCGAGGTTGGGGTTCTTCCAGACAGTCTCCCAGATGACGGACTGGAATGACTCGGGCATGTTGTACAAACGAAGACGCTTCAGGTTCTTGAAGCTCTTGAGGAAGGTAAGGTCATCCTTGACGAAATACTCAGGGTGAGGGGCGTGTTCGTGGCGATCTTTCGGATCCGGGACGAAGACGTTGAGGCTGAGCTTCTGGATGTTGTCCGGGATGACGGGCCAGATGTCCTTGGAGAAGGGAAGGTCGGTTTCCCACCTAATGTAGTCAACTAGCCCCAGAAAGTCAGCAAGGATCTACTTACTCGAGGGAGCTCAGACCCTCAATCTTGGCAAGGATCGACTTGATCAAGTTGATGGCGAGCGACCATTCAATGTCGTGCTTCTCGGGAGTGGCCTTCTGAGCGGCGCTGCTCTGCGAGCGGGCGCGAGTCAAGTCTCCAGAGCGCATCGGCTCGTCCGCGTCGGTGTCGACGGCATCCTCAAGGTCCAATTGGCTGTACATGGACTGCAGGGCCTCCATGGTATCGGTGGAGAAAGTCCAGCCTCCAGTGATGACAAGCTCCTTCTTGTAGAAGAGTAGGTTAGGTTTGCATAGGAGCTTGCTAACGCGATTGGCAAGAAGGGTGAGCGAACTGGTCGCGTCCGAGGTGGTGGAGTCCCGACAGCCGGTAAAGAGGACGAGGCGGCGATCGGCGGCCTGTAGCTTGTACGCCATGTTCGCAATGACGCTCGATGCGGGACGTTCGGAGATTTCTTGAGAGGTTGCTCGCGGTTGTGGTAGGGTGGAAGGTGTGTGGTGTCGGGGAAGAAGATCTGAGCTGCGCGATGCTGCTTGACTTTATGGCCCTCCCGATGTGGCACGTGCGGTCGTGGTTTCCTTCTGGGGAAGGAAGCAACGGGCTCTTAACACAATCCTCGCGACAAATAGTGCGACGTCACTTCAAGATGGCTTCACTCGCATTCACTGTTTGTTGCCATGCCGGACTGGGGAATTTCCCGCGGCCAGTGCAGTGATCCTGTTCATCCTGTTCTTCAAACCGTCCACCATAATGCATGACTTCGACCTGAAGAACTATCCATAGCGTTCTTAACTTCCATGCAACGAGAAGCTGGGAGGCAATCTGTGCTGCAATAAACATTTCCTTGTGCTTTTCCTGGAGTCTCGTCCGAGTCTGGTTTGATTGTTTGGAAGGTGCTCCAATTTCATACACTCTCCACTGCCATCATTTCAGCCAACCTTTGTCGTGATAGTACCCACATTCAGCCATGGTGTGATTGAAACTAAAGCCTTCGGGTGTGAAGCGCTTCTCCTTTTAATGAAGACAGCTATCGATGGATGGCCACTTTCATAATCCCCGTGTCTGGAAATTGCTTTCTGCATCCAAGGGCAAAAGCCAGCCAGATTCAATAATGCCAAGCCGGCCGTTCAACGGTTATTGGGAATTGGGTCACGCAGAGGAGCGCTGCTTCGCGATTTGCGTCTCCGGCCCAGACAAGTATAAACCACTGCGTTCTAGCGAATGGTTTCGCCCAACGTTTGGTGTTATACTTCCCGTGGTGATTTCGTCAGGTCACCTGAAGCAGCTCAAGGAGAATTTAAAGTTTTGAATATTGACATCATGTACTCAGTGATACGCAGCCATACAGATGCTTCCGTTAATCTATGAATTCAAGCCCGAGAACTTACTGATCCAATATATGGACTCAATCTCGACAGCATGGTGGTGTCGACGGCCTTAACCGATTATTGGTCGCCAAATACACGAAATTAGCATAAAAACTTGCACAACGTGGATTAGGCGTGAAAACGAAAGCTTCGTGGAAGTGATGTTCGCGCAAGAGACGTGCAGCAGATTCTGGGAAAATCGTTGCCGCATTCCGCACGACCTGCCGCCGCACCCCGCCGTCCAAGCTTTCCCGGCCACAGCTTCACCTCTTCCCGCCGCGCCCCGAAACAACAAACTTAACACACACCAAAGTTTTCCCGCCACAACAAACCAGCCATGGCAATGTCTGCTGAAGCTGCAGCTGCAGCAGCGCCGCCCACAGCGCCCGCCCCCGCATCCGCACCCGCCGAACCACCATCACCCACCGTCTTGACCACACAAGCAATCACCTACCTCACCCAATTCATCGGCCGCAACCTCCGTGTCCACGTCACCGACAAGCGCATGTTTATCGGGCAAATGAAGTGCACCGACAAAGTAGGCATCACCTTCCCTCTACTCAACATTCGACAATATGAGAAAACGACACAACTCATGCAAACACAGGACCGCAACATTATCCTCGGTCTCACCCACGAGTACCGCCCCCCAAGCGACGCCGCCATCCGCGCCGCCATCACCTCCTCCGGCGACCCCTCCATCCAGCTGCCGCTGTCGAGCCGCTACGTCGGCCTGGTCGTCGTGCCCGGCCGCTACGTCACTAAGATCGAGTGCGAAGAAAATCCGTGGTCGCCGGCGTCGGTGGTGCCATTGTCTGCTGCGACCATGTCCACGGCGTGAGAAACAAAAAAAAAAAAAAAGAGAGAGAAGAAATTGGCCCGTGGTGACGGAGACGGACGGACCAGCCAGCGTGAACCAAAATTTTTGGAATGCAGTCGGTCATGCGCGGCTTGGAGGGCCGACACCAAGCGCCAATGCGTTCGCGCGACCCTTTCAGAACATCATTCCTCCTCCACACCACTCTCTTCCGAATTATCGCTACACTCTACCACCGACATGCCTTCCGCTCAGGATTTCGAAGCTTTCCACTGGTTTTCAGCCAGCTCAGGCTACCCAGGCTACCGTTCAGCCAGTTCAGACTGTTACGTGTCGTTGGAATCAGTGTTGGAATCAACGCTCTGGGCCCAACCGCCTGCTCCATTACCACAAACTATACTCGTCGCGACACCGTCACAGGCGAAGTGTCGACCGACCCGCCTGTCGCTCACCTTCCACTGCAACCGCGAAAGTGGATCGATATGCCCAAAACCGCCCCCTCGCGAGACGGATGGGAAGCCTTCTGCGGCCGCCTACGCGCTAAGGCAGCTGAGAGAGTCAAGACTTCGTTCATTGCACACGTCATGCTGGTTCCACGAAGCCAGCTATAGCCTTACTTTGCTCGCTTACACCGCAGGGAAGCGTGATGGCCTGAAGCCCCTCTAGCTGCCAAGTGTTGGCCAGATGAGGAAGATCAGGATGCTTACCATGCATGGTGCGATGCGAGAGCTGCGGAAAGCCTGATGCTATAGGGCAGTTGAAGCAGATATCCGGACGTATACATACGAATTTGTCAACGTCAACAAAATGACAGTCGCCGATCCCGACAACGAAGCCGATCTCACCATGACCCTTCGCAATACCCGACCGGACGGATCTTGCCACTCGGCCGCGACCCTCAGAACACCCCGTATCGCTTGATTCCCGAATCTTTCGCGCTGCGATCCACTACTCCCGAAGGCGCAGCTGCCCTCTGTGAGACCGCCGCTCTTCTGCCGCCCAGCATCCGCGCCTTCACCACCCACCCGCAGCAAAATCGTACCGATGCCCTCTTCCGTGGCCAGCGAACCCCCCCTTGTCCAGTTCTGCTTCCGTCAACTTGGTATTCTGGAGGCCCCATATGGTGCTGGAGGCTTCACATGGTGCTGGCGACCTGCTGGGCGGATACCGGATTCGTCGTCGTGGCCCGCGGAACCTCTGCATCATCTACGATCCCTACCCGGAACACTCGTTCCTCGGTGAAGAGTGTGAGGACGACGACCAATATCCCGACGAGATTCCGAGACACTGGGCTTTCACCGTGTCGAAGTCATCCATCCGGACGGAAATAATCAACATACGACAACCATCTTAAGGGGGGGCTCGCTCGAGCATGGCGTTAACGTTGGTTGGCATCAATCAACAAGGTTACTGAGTCGAGTAGCCAGCCAGCCTTGTTGTTACGAGCTACCGCTACTGGATGTGAAGTCCGCGTCAGCTAGATAGATTTATTTGTTGAGGCAATGAATGAATGAATGGATGGATGGATGGATGGAAACCTAGCCACACACACTACGCCACACTCAAGCGAAGCACACGTAACATCGGAAAAACCATTGCGCTTCAATTCATGCATAATATACACACTACTACCCTCCAGCTGCCTGCATACCCACCCGCCTTGCCCTCGCGGAACAATGATGAACCCCCACCGAAGCCCTTCTGAGACGGAAAAAACTCGCGCAAAAAAAAAAAAAAAGAGCAAAATCGACGGGGCGCCCAAGTCTATCACAGAAATAGAAGCTGTAATTTCTCTTTCGTTCGTTCCGGTTCCCCAGTTCAGGTGGTTTGGTAGTTCATTTGCGCCAGTTACCAGCCAGTCCGTTCATCCCGATTCCCGCATTTTCCACTACTCCCCTAAATGCTCCCTCCCTTTTCACCCTCCCCTCCGCACGCAACGTAATTACCACCCCCTGCCTTTATATCTCCGTCAGGGGGATATCCGAGCCAACACCGCCCCCGATGATGATGATGATGACGGGTAGGGGGCAAGGGTAAAGGCTCGTCAAAACTAGCTAGCGATCCACTTCCATGCGAAAAGAGAAAAAAAACTCTCGTTCCCTAACACAGCAGCACCCGATCGTGATGATGTACAAGGAGAAGAAGGATCCGAAGCTTCCAGCTCTCTACTCGTCGCCGCCGTCGGAGTAGTACTCGAAGTCGTGAGGTGCCGATGCCTCCTCGCCGTCCTCGTCTTCGTCCACGGCGGTGAGGACGCCGGCGGCCTCTGCGGCGCCGGTGGTGGAACCGGCACCGATGTCGCGCGAGCTGTAGGCATCCTCTACGCGGTCCTGGAGGGTGTGGCCGGGTGCGCCGGGCGCAGGGGTGGTGGCCGTCTTCTTGACCTTCAGCTCGAGAAGCTCCTTGGGATCCGAGGGCTTCGTGTCTGTCACAAGGATGACACCTCCGGTGGCCTATGAACAGAACAGGGTTAACATGGTATAGGAAATGAAGTGCGCCGGAATATCTCACCTTCTTGACAGGCACGTAGCGGTCGCCGGGGAAGCTGATGTACTTCAGCTGCGCCGGCAGGACCCTCGACATGTTCTCAAGCTCGTAGCCGACCTTCTCCTTTTCAGCCTTCTTCTTCGCACCCTCCGCAGACGGAGTGCCCTCCTTCTCGCCCTCCTTCTTCTCATCCTTCTTGGTATCCTCATCGGTCTCCATCTTGTCGTCATCGTTCGAAGCCTTGGGTGTGGCCGGGGTCGGGTCCACATCCATGCTCTCCCGGCGCTGTTGTCTCTCCTTGACCATCTTGCGACGCTTGGCTTGTGCAGTGGTGGACAGGACCGCGGTCTTGATCTTCTCCGGAGCCTCCTCAGTCTTGACTTCCACCTCCGGCGGGTAATCAAACATGCTTGGCCTGGTGGCGCTGTAGAACTTGAAGCTAGGGATTTCAAGTTCTTGGTCGACGCCAATGATTGCGGTGGGGGTGAAGCTGAGGGAGAGGAAGTGGGTCAACGGGAACCAGTACCAGTACTGGGTGAAGACAGCCATGCCGACGATGGCGGTCATGTTCAAGTTACCGGTCTGGGTCTGCAGACCAATGGTGCAGTTGCGACCACCGGCGTCAATGATACCAAGTGCGATAGCAGCACCAAACTTGGCCATAGCATCCTCGTGGCGATCACCCACAACCTTCTGGAGCGTTTTGCGGATCGTTGCAACCTTGGGGTTCATCGACTCGTTCTGCTGGACCATGATCATGGCAAGGGAGATGAGAGCACCCTGACGGACGAAGTCGGTGGAATCCTTCATCATGGGCTCGAGGAGGTCAATAGCCTCGTGCAGACCGGTGCCAGCGCAGGCAATGCCAAGGGCCATGGTTGCGCCGTACCGCACGTGAGGGTTGTAGGACTCAGCGAGGAGCTCGACCATGCGAGGCACAGCGCCCGGCTTCCTGAAAAGCACGAACCCAAGACTCATGACGGCGACTCTGCGGACATCATCACTGACGTCACTGACAGCAACGTGAAGCAACTTGCGGACGGCCTTGTTGCTGCTGGTACCGCAGTAGGCAAGGGCAATGGTCATGATACCACCGTACCTCAGGGTTGGGTCAGGATCCTCAAGAAGACCGTTGATGAGCTCATCGGCAGCCTCCTGTCGGCCGTACATGATGAGAGCCATACCCATGGCCAGACCGCGTACGATCTTCTCGTGCTGAGTGTCGTGGGCGTACTGAATCATGTTCTCCAGCGCCTTGATGTTGCCAGTGCCGAGCATGACAAGACCCTGGGCGAGACCGACGGCCTCACCGTTGATAGCGGAGTCAGTGTAGAGCACGGTATTGAGGGAATCGTAGATGTCCTCATTGCCAGTAGCCATGCCCGCAACGCCCAGACCAAGGGCGCCGCCATGCTGCACGACTTCCTCGGTGGCCTTCTTGAATTGGGTCGTCAGGTACTCAAGCACATCGGTCCCGTGGTTGCTATAGATCAGGCCCAGAGCGAAGAGAGAACCACCCTGACTGTACGACGATCCAGAGACGTTGTTGTCCTTGGGAAGGTAAGGGTCAAGCAGCCTCTGGCCCTGAGTGATGTTTCCACGATGGATGGCACCCAAGGCCGCAGTGGCAGTGAACTTGGACCAGTTGACAGCCTTCTGAAGCCAATCAAGATTGTCCCGGAAGAAGCCATCGTTGGTGGTACCGGAGTTCATGAAAGCGTTGGCGAAAGTGACAGCTGTGTGGAAGATGGAATTCCGAGCCTCAAGGCTGTCACGAATCTTGTTCAAAACCGCGCGATCAGCATGGTTGTTCCTGTAGAGGAACTCGAGGTTAAGCTCGATCGTCTTGGTGCCCTTCAGGATGTGGCGAACAGACGAGAAAGCTTTTTTGTGCTCCTCTGTGGCCGGGTTCGACTTTGTCCTTGACGGAATGGTCGCGGTGTGAGTGCTCTCTGCATTCGCCAGCAGTCCGTCCGTTTCCCTGGTTCCCTCGCCAGATTCGGTCTGCATAGCATCCCCATTGGCAGACGATTGGCCACCAGCTTCATCCTTCTTCTCCTCCTCCTCGACTTCGGGGAGCTCCTCGATCACCTTAGAGAGGAACTCCTGTGAGCTGTTGTCGTAGAGGTCGAAAGAGATTTGGTACGCAACGGCCAAGGAATGAGCATCTCCACGCTCGACAAGGTGGCGAAGCATGTTCGACGCCATCGAATGTTGGTTGAGGTATACGACACACTTTGCGATGGAGAAGTAGTCAGGGCTCGGGAGCTCGTTGAGAAGATCAAGGATCATCCTCAGGATCTGATGAGCAGTTAGTGCACGCCCAGAGACATGCTCCGATGTTCACGTACCTCGTTCCTAAGACCGCGCTCCTGGACAACGTTCATGCAGATATCCAGGATGTACTCCATAAGCTCCTCGCTCTTGCCGGGAGCGCCACTAGTAGCCTTCTTGCCCTGCTTCTTCTCGTCCTGGCTCGCCCTCAGGATCGTCTCGCGCAGAACATCGAGATTCCGGGCCTCGATGGCGATGCCGACAACCTGCTGGTACGCGCTAGCCTGGTAGCAGCTCTCGAACAACCTCCGAATCACCGTCTGCAGGTTCTTCTGCACTGGCCTCGGCAGGGCCAGAGGAGACGGGTGTGCGCCGGGAGTGCCGGCATTGCCACCGCCGGGGACCGAGGGGTCAAAGGTCGTCGAATCGTCGCGGGAGAGCAGAGACTTGGAGGGAAGGGTGGTTTGTGAGAAAGGCGTGGTCGGAGAGGTAAGGCTTGCGGCCGTGTTTGCGCTGCCGTTTGCGTTCGCGGGGAAGGCGGTCGTAAGCTGGGGCGGAGGCTGGTTTGCTGTGCTTGCGGGCGCCGGAGGGTTGTGCAGAGCGGACAGAGCGATGTAGGTGTCGACACACTTGGCTGTGCGCATCGGTTTGTCAGCAAAGCTCGTGGGATGCGGATTGCCCAGGTGGAAACTTACTAACTATCGTGTCCTCGAACTCTCCGGGGTGATCTAAGCTGAACAGCTTTCCTGCCCCCAGCGCGAACACCATGCTCTCGTTGTACTCTTGTAGCTGATAGTAGACCTTCGCCGCCACCAGAGCAGCAAGCTCTCTCTCCGGGAACGACTCATCTTCGTACAGAGCTTCTCTATTCAGACGGGCATGTTAGCATGATGATGCATGGTGTAGCAGCGCGCGAGCCGGGCGGCGTGGTGGCGGCTAGCAGAGCTCGACGATGCAGCACAGCTGAGCTCCATCGGGCGGGTATGTTGGGGTGGAATAGGAAGATGATGCTTGACTCACATCTGACCGACGGAACCAGCAACCTCGGGCCACAGCAGATCGATCTCCTCGTTTAACCGGTGGAGGGCAAACGACCTGAGGTCGTTGTCTGGCTCGGTCAGGAAGCCGACGAGGCCGGCAGCGGAGGTCAAGCCTCCCATGATGGACTGGTCAGAGGGTTTGGTCGGAGTCGGCTTGGGAGGATGGGAGGCGGTGGTCATGGTGGGTTGGATGGGGGATGGGAGGTGGTGAGGTTGGGGTTGACGTTGTTGATGATGATGGGGAGCTTCGACGACGCGGACCTGCGCAAGGCGGCCAGCAGCTCACAAGCCAAGACTCGGTCATCCAGCATCCAGCGGCCACCCGGCCTTATAGGTTGCCGCTTGCGCAACGCCCACGGAACCACTGCCCGGCCGCCGCATCGCAAGTCGCTCTCGCGCTCGCCGGAATTGCGCGCGTTCGCCTCACAAGAGCATTTCGGCCTTTTTGCGCATTTCCTCATCGTCTCCGTATCGTGCGCTGCTGGCGCCAGGTCAGAGCTCACCAGCCTCATCCGGCAGCGACTTGGCGGCGACGCGCACGAGGGCATGTGAGCCACCTGCATTCTACACCACCACTTGTGCAAGCCCTCGGATACGGAAGTTTGACATCTGCGCACGCGCCGCGGCAGAGCAGCTGTGTGTTGCGCCCACAGGCCCGCACCGTTCGCGGTGCTTTGTCTGGTGAGCGCGCAGGCATAGGTCCCGCGTTCAGTGCCGTCCCGACTCAGCACCACCTCCCGCGCCTCCATCGCCGCATCTCCACCGACTCAGCCGCGTATCCCACAGCCGACACGAAGCGCCGACGCGCATCTGGACACCCACCACCATGGACCTCCGCGGCATGCTTAACGACGATGGAAACCTCCCGCCCGCGACGCCGAAGACCGGCCGACAAGCTTCAGTCGCATCCATTCTCTCGCCTACACCACCATCAACTGCTGCCTCGTACGCGTCCAAAACATCGCCCGCACCTCAGACCTCCCCCGCACCACCGCCCAGGGCCATGTCTATCGCAACTCAGCAACTCCGAGAGATACCCCCATGGGCTCGCCGTTTCGATTGGATCGCGCTGCAGCGTGGAGAGATCAGGCAAGCGCACATCCCCGAGCGCCCGCCGCCCCCGCCGCAACAACTGCAGCAGCAGCCGCATCATCAGGCGCCTCCTGCGCAAGCTGCGCCCCGACAGCCGCCCGCGCCTCCTCCCACTGAGGGTTCCAGCGCTGGCCTTGAGCCAAGCCTCACCAACGTTCAGCCCTACGATGAGATTGTACGGAGAGTCTGCGACTTCCTATGGCAGTCTGTCATCGACCGGGAGGATCTCCATGGCGGCATGCCAGAGGGTGCCCATCCTGGCATCAAGCTCGAGATCGAAGGAAAGCTGGGAACGCTGGTGGACAAGAACACCAATGATCGTGTCGCACTACCGATCCTCACCCAGACCGTCTCCGCCCTTCCCTCGCAAAAGCTTGCATTTGAGAGTTTCATGGACGAGGTAAGTCCGCCCTTACTCTCTTGGCTGTATTCATCTGACGTTCCATTCAACAGCCACAACACAAGATGTTGAACGACTTCCTCAATAAGACCGTCGGAGATTCCCTCAGAGGCGGTCGGCCCAAGATTCACTACAAGCATCTGCGCGAGACGGATCAATTCTTCACGGCCGACGAAAGCGTGCTCCAATCTCTGCCGCCAGCCGTGCGCCCATACCTCTTTGGCCAAGGCCGCATGCGTAAACCACGCGTAAGAGTCACGAGAGATACGAATACGAAGGAAGTCAAGGCGCAGATCGTGAAGGTGCGCGTTGCCGATCTCGACATCCTATCGCCCAGCGAGGCGTTCGACTGCCGCATCAGCGTGAACATTGAAATCCAGCTGGATGAGGACGTCTCGGCGTTTGAGGCAGCGGACGAACCCGGCCGCATGAAGGACCGTGTGAGCTATCAGCATCTGCACACGCAGGTCGACCTGACCCAAGTCAGGAAGGCCAACAGCCCGCACGAAAAAGTTCACGAACTGGAGGTCGAACTGATGGCCGACAAGCTCATCGAACAGGGCCTGTGGACGAAGGCCGGCCGCTCCGATGCGTGCTACGAAGAGATGGTCAAGACGTTCGTCAACAACATCAGGGTTCTCTCTAGAGAAGCCACTCTTATGTAAGACGGTCCAAGATGCGCATGTGATCTGGCCCAAGAAATCTACACTGATTTGTTCCAAGGAAGAAGCGATTGTTGTCCAACGTTAAAGGCTAGGCCCTTGCGGTTGATGTTATGAGAGTAGCTATGAGTGGATCATTGAAAAGCAGGGAGGGATATAGGAGGCATGAAGGATTCAACAGGCGTTCTGGGTTTTACTAAAATCGTATCGAGATACCCCCGTGGCTGCATTCAGGGACCTTTCCCCAAGCTCATCAGGGAGCTACAATGTATAATAGATCTGTAGCAACAGAGCCGTTGCGCAAACATTACTGTGATCTAAGTTCGGGTATCATTGCTCTTCGTAGGTTTAATCATACAGCACTTCCACTTCCCACTACTCCATCGAGCACACTCTTCTCAGTCAACCCGACCGAGCGCGAGTCGCGTTTTTGGTCCTGCGTGGTGTAGCGCCCTTCAGCGGCTTCCTCACTTCCTTGCTCGCCTTTGTCGATTTCGATACAGTCCTCTTCTGCTTCATTCTAGCTCCCCTCTTAACCCCGGCACCAACTTTCTTCGTCCCCGCTCTGCCAACAGCCGTCTTCCCAACCCTCTTAGGCGACTCACGAGCAACCTCCACTCGTTCACCACCACCACCACCACCACCACCACCACCACCACCACCACCGCCCTTCCCCCTCAACGACAACCTCCTACCCCCCCTCCCCACCGCCGCCTCCGACTCCGCCTCCGCCTCCGCCTCCCCCCTCCACCTCCCCACCACCTCCTCCACCAACCCGGCCACCCTCCTCCTCGCCTCCTCCTTCCCCAGCCCGCCCTTCCGCATCAGCCCATCGTACCCCGTCCACCGGTGCCGCACGTGCGCGCGCAGCCCCAACGTCACCTTCTCCTCGAGCCCGACGTCGCCGGCCCTGCCGACGCGCCCGCTCCGCTTGCGGAACGCGTGCGCGACGATGGCGTCGACGGCGTCCGGCGGGGTGCGCGGGAAGAGGGACAGCAGCGTGGCGCGGGCGGCGGCGAGGAGCCTGGCGTCGCGGGCGGCGGTCGCGGCGAGGCGGTCGGCCTTGGTGGAGGCGTCGGCGGCGAGGACGGCGGCGTGGACGGGGGCGGGGACGCGGAGGCCGAGGGGGCGGCGTTTGTCGTCCTGTGGACGTGTGAGCGAGGGGAGGGGAGGGTGGGGTGGTGGGAGGTGGATGCGCGCGCGGCTTACCACGACGACGTAGACGTCTTTGCCCGTCTCTTTGGTCAGCTGCCGGCAGTGCCGCGTGATGTAGGGGTCGCCCTTTTTGACGAAGACGTAGTCCGCGCGGATGGGGGCGCGCTGGTGGACTTCGCGCTCCTGGCCTGGTCGGGGCGCCATGCGGATGAAGAAGGGCTTTCGCCAGTGGAATATGAAGGGTGGGCGGGCGCTGCGCTTGAATGGGTTTCCGGGGAGGAATCTGACAGCCATGGTAAGAATATGTAGGTTTTGATGATATCTCTTGGTAGGGATAGGCTGAGGGGTGGAAGCAGTCAGTTGGAGACACTCTGCTTACATTCGTGGGTGAGGAAGTCTTGAACGGGCAGTGCGATGTCTTCAGGGTGTGAGGAAGGCGCTGTTCGCGGTGGCAGTTCAGGTGTCTTTGTTAACGACAACAAAGCTTGCAGGTACAAGATTGACTCTGGCTACGTTTGCGTGTATTTCGATCAAAGAGAGGTTCGGACGAATAGAGAGAAAATGGTATGCATTTAACAGGGCATGATGAGAGCCTTTCAATGAACGTCTTCGTTGGAGCCGCCGGTTGCAGTCATCCCACGGTTTCTTTCATTCAACCAAGCTCTCGCCAGGGATTGCTGGGCTGGCCGAGGCTGACAGACGTGCGACCGGCCTCTTGCTGTGGTTATGGTGCTCGGGCAAGGTGAGCAGGTTGCGACACGTGTGTGTTGTGTTTGTGTTTTGCCAGAGAGATCCAATTGGAAGGCGCGTTGGGAGAGCAACTGCGTGCCTGGTGTAAAGTAGTTGCCGCGGTCCTCACCCAAATGGCCAATGAAAGCAGACATGACAAATGAAACATGGCCGAGGTTTTCCCACCCCTACCCTGACCTCTCTTGTCCAATATCTCAACACCACAACATCATCACCACCGAAACCCACTTCGGCTGCTTTCGAGGTCGCATTCGGCCGATGGGATGCAACATGCAGCGCGTGACAGCGTCGCTTAAGAGCTTTTATACAATCCAATAGTGCCGGCAACGACAGCCGACATGCCGGGCGGCACGACGGCACTGATGTCACAGATCCCTGTCGTGTCGTTGAAACGGTTCATCTATTCCCGTCCAGACCTCTGACCCATGTCCCCTGAATAAAAGCTTCGCCTACTTTTCTCTCCAATGGCGTGCCATTGTCCCTCGTCCCGAACCCTTCTGTTGATACAGCATTGAAACGGCGGCAAGGGCCAAGCCCCACATTTTCCAGTGAAGTTTCATTTCCATCCTGAGATCTTCGTTCCAAAACTTATGCGTACCAAGCGCACCCGTTTCATACGATCGGCTAGGGGAGGACTGTTCACTCATGGGCATGTTCTCGATCGCGGCGAAAGCTTAGCCCAGGGTATAGCGACCAGGGTCAGCGCGTCCTGTCTCCCTCTCGGCCTTCGGCGCTCGGGCACCCAACAATGAAGTGCCACTTTTAGCCGCCGGAACGTCTGACCGTGAAGCAGAAACGCCCGAAGAGGGAAATGACGGCGGGGAAAAGGATACAACTCGATTATGCCGCCAATATCGCCTTTCCAGACCTTTCGACTTAAAAAGCCTCTCTGCCGCATCCTGTTTTTGCTCTTCAGTGCTGGACACATACTCAGATTCGATCATCACCATTCACAAGCCATCTTACATTCGTTCCAACTTAAGTCAATATGAAGTTCTCCACCACCCTCGCTACCCTCGCTGCCGCGAGCCTGAGCAGTGCTCACTACACCTTCCCTGCCCTTGTCAACGAGGGCGATGTCACCGAGGATTGGAAGTATGTCCGCATGACTTCCAACCACTACTCTCACGGCCCAGTCACCGATGTTACCTCCGACGATATCCGCTGCTACGAGGACTCTTCCAACCCTACGACCGAGACTCTGTCCGTCAAGGCCGGCAACAACCTCGGCTTCACCGTCGACCCCGACGTCTCCCACCCGGGTACCCTCCAGTTCTACATGGCCAAGGCTCCCGACGGAACCACCGCCGCCGACTTCAAGGGTGATGGCGACGTCTGGTTCAAGATCTACGGCCAGGGCCCCACGTTCAACAACGGCGAGCTCGCGTGGCCTTCGCAAGGTTCGTCTCAACGACATCCCATCCTTCACCGAGACGTCCACAAGAAGCTAACATCGATCCGCATCCAGGTCTGAGCCAGGTCAACGTCACCATCCCCGAGTCCACCCCCTCCGGCGACTACCTCTTCCGCGTCGAGCACATCGCTCTGCACAGCGCCGGCTCCGCGAACGGCGCCCAGTTCTACATCTCCTGCGGCCAGATCTCCGTCACCGACGGCGGCAGCGGCACCCCCAGCCCCAAGGTCGCCCTGCCCGGCGCCTACAAGGCCACCGACCCCGGTCTCCTCATCAACATCTACTACCCTGTCCCTACCAACTACACCCTTCCCGGCCCTGCTGTCTGGTCTGGTTAAGATGTTAGCACGATCTGCCACGTTGAAAAAGATTCAAAGGGGGAAGGTTACTCGCCGGCTCTCCACTTCTAAGTAAATACTTGATATTTTTGCTGTAAATGGATGATCATTCTGATGTATTGGCTGTTTTGACTACTTGATTTTGCATCCCGTCGTGAGTGATTGTTAACATGGAACTATTGCGTGGTCACATGGTCTGCGAAGCGAGACTGGGAGAGGTAACAGCGACTTTTACTTAACCAGCCTGAGAGTTCGGCTCTCAGCAACGACTTTTGAGATCAGGAGCCACACGTTCCGCCTTACGAAGTTTTGAGCGACTTCCAAGTCCAGCCGCATACTTTTGGAAGCAGCATTCATCTCCTACCGCTCCATGGAACTCGATGAGGTGTCGAACATGCCGGTCAGAATTTCCCTTCAAGTAAGCCGATGCCCGTTTCCGGTATGAGCGACGACCAACTTAGGCAAGCCGGCACTCAGTGAGGCACAGCAATCACGCTTGTGTGGCAAAGATGTCCGTCAGCCTTGTTGCATCACATGCACTGTCGTGAATAATTTTCTCTCGCGAACTGTCGAGCAATCGTTCAACTCCAAGCCGCATTCTATAATCGCCACACTCGTCACAGGGATGACCTGCGAAGTGCCCCGCAGATGGCTAGCTCTGCGTAACCCAAGACGCAAGCCTTCGGTCCAGAGACGCGTGTAGATGGCTTCTCGTTAATACACTCAGACTCCTACAGATCACGTTAAGTGACGTTTTTTTCCCCCAATTCACATCGTCAGATTGCTGAAGGCTGGCCACCAGTTCTTCGCACAGCGTCGTGGATCGAAACTCAGTGTTTTGCGGGCCTGCGGCAACATTACGGTAGGAGCTGTTGCCCTACGCATGCTCACGGCCATTTGGAGATGCGCACAGACTGCTACAGTTGGTAATTATTGGGGCTTGGAACCGACCCCCCGACTGTCCGTTGGGGAGCACAGCATGCCTACTTCCAGGCAGCTACGGACGGAATTTCGTATCAGACAAATCCGAAACTGGCCGGTAAGGGCTACCTCTATAATCATCCAGCATCGTGCTCGCATGGCGATGTGAAGTCGTGAGCTTTTACCCCCGGTCTCTTCCCACAAACCACACATACCGACACAGGCAGAAGCCGCACCGCATCCATCTGGATTACCCTAAATCAGATAGTCTACTTCTGTCCAACGGTCTCACCGAATGGCAGCTCCATAAGGCCATGGCACTTGCTACATGAAGGCTCATAGCTGACGGCAGGAACAATCTTCACTTCATCTCGTGCATCTCATCGTCGCAGCTTCGGTAAAACTTCTCGTTCCGCTTCGCAACGGCGTACCGAAACAATGGACATATTCTGGTTCTGCTGCCACTACGAGTTCTATCCGCACGACTGGAACATCCCATCGCGCCTGCATCGAGTGTGGGCACCACGCGTGCCCGAACTGCCCGGTCGACGATGGTCCAAGGCCTGTGTACGGTCAAAGCCAGCGGGGGTGGGGTAACGGGGCAAATGCCAGCCGGGCTCGACTAGGCTCGACTGGGCTGGACTGGGGCTGGGGCTGGGGCTGGGCTGGGGCTGGGCTGGGGCCAAAACGGAGAAGCCACCACTTACGGCATCCCGATTTGACATATCAACCGGTGACTCGTCGTCGTCAATAGGATCATACGGTAGAGCTGCAACAACAAAGAGGCAAGGGGAGGGCGCTGAAGGAGGTCGAGAGCGCCTGGCCGGTGGGCATGCTCAAGGTGAACGGGACGGTTGTGAAGAAAGTAACGGTGTCGACTAAAGGTTTATGGGCGAGCATATAACGATGAAGCGGTCCTATACGCTTTACGGATACTTGTAGAAGAGGATCATTAACTGCACTGTAGCAAAAACCGAAAAAGCGTTTGGAATGATTCTTCTTAGCAATTGCGCTGCGAATTAGTTCGAAACTCGACATTCCGTCTCCCATTCCCCACCTACCGATTCTTCATGCCTTCCCTTGCAGCTGCTGGCCGACCTTACGCCGGCGAACTCTGTCCAGCTTCAACCTACCCGCCCACTTCCTCCTCCACTTCACATGCGCCCTCTTTATCCTGCTCCTCGGGTAGTTGATCGGACTCTCGCCGCCGACGAAGATGGCGATGTCGTACAGCGCACCGCCGACAATGGCGCCGGAGATGGTCGCCGCCCACGGGCCGTACGCCCAGTATCCGCTCGTGAACCCGGCGTTTCCGTACCCCAGCGCGAGGAGCGCGAGCCGCGGACCGAAGTCGCGAGAGGGGTTCATCGCGCAGCCGGTGTTGTTGCTGAAGGCGTTGCTTTCGACGGTGATGACGAGACCCATGATGAAGGCGCTCATGCCGGCGCCGGGAGGGGCGTTGGTGTCGTCGCCGAGAGCGAGGACCGCGATGGCCAGGATGATGGTGGCGACGAACTCGGTGAAGAAGGCGGTGCCGACCCCGACGTCGTTGTTGCGCGGGCCCGTCAGGAAGGCGTTGGCGGTGCCGCTGATGGCCAGGTCGGCGCCGCCGTACTTGATGATCTGGGATTTGTAGACCCCAAAGGCGATCAATGCGGCTATGAAGGCGCCGAGGACCTGGACGAAAGCGTAGGGCGGGACCTTCCGGAGAGGAAAGCCGCGGTAGATCCAGAGCATGATAGAGATTGCTGGATTGAGATGAGCACCGGAAATGCCACCGGCTATGTAAATGCCGAGCATGGTTGCGAAACCCCAGGACAGATTAGCAGCTAGAGCATCTCCGCTGACGCCCTTGGAAGTTGTTGAAGCAAGATCGGCGCAAAAGCCAAGCGTGAGTTGTACGATTACCTGGCGATAAGTCAGCAAGTGGGCGTTCAACACTCGGCATACGTGGGTCATGCGTACCGCCAGCAGTTCGGCCAATTCCTCCCGGTATCTAGTTCGGATCACGCTCCAATGGGTGTGATGATTGTGGATCTCTTCTCCCGTACGGACCGGCATCAAAGCCAAGTCCTCGTCCACCCAGTCCGGGCCTTCGTCAATCTCCGTCGCTGCACTCGAGGCATCATCAGGGAACCGGCTGTCATGGGGTACGAAATTGTCCTCATCTTTCGAGATCAGGCTTGGCCGATCACCGGTGGGAAGCTGCAAAGACGGCGGTTCCTCCGATCGAGGAGAAGTGGGGTGTTCAGGTAAAGGGGTCAGCGGAGGCTGTGGTGGATCAACTACTGAGCTCTCCCTCCTGCGTGAGCTGGTCCTGGACTCGGTTCTCGTAACAGGAAGCGCCGCACCCGACGTTGACATCCTCGAGCCCATTCTCTCCAGGAAGTTGTTTTCCCTCTGCTCACGTGCATCTCTGAGATGGGATGAGATCCTGCCCAGATTGAGGGTCTGATCCACTCTACCTTTTTCTATGTCCGGGTCAACTGGTGGTTTTTCGGGCTCGATTGGCGTTGTATCTCCAGGAGTAGGGACCATGCCAGGGCGTACCACACGAGGTAGGGGTTTAGCCAAACCCCAGACCGGACGAGTGTTGGTCGGCTGCTCGTAGGCTGGATTGAGTTGGGCATAGCCTGGATCGACATATGGTTGGTTAGATTGGGGTGCTGCCTCCGCTGGCCCGGCCAGCGTGAATCCGGACGGCGGTACATTCCCAAGCAGGGTCGGCCTACGCGCCACAGTAGATGCACGAGGTCGGCTGACGCTTTCGTTCTTTCTTTTTCCCTGGGAACCACGAGAAGAGCTGTCGTCCCTGTGCCTCATGGAAGGCCGCGCCCCCTCTTCTGGGATATCCGGGATCCTTCCGTCTTTTGACACAGAAGGGCGAGGCGCGAATGGGGACTTGTCAAGGTCGCGATAGGACACGGACTGGCCTCTCCGGCGAGAAGGGCTACTGGGACCCGCATCGCTGTCGAACCGATGATGCTGGGTTGGGAGAGTTGAGCTTCTGCGGATCGGCCTTGGTCGTGATCTATCGGAGGTGGTCGTGGGGACAGTAGCTACACTCTCGGGGTGGCTTGCATTGTCGTCTGCCGCTGGCGAAACGGTATCCTGCTGGTGAGGGTCGGTTTCCTCTTCCGTTCGGTCGCTGGTTTGGTCTGCTTCCATCTCTTATCGATGCTATTTCTGTGGACAATGGCAGATTTCAAGGGACCCAGTGGATTGGCAAAGGCATGATATTGACCTGAGGTACGGAACTACAGGAAGAAGGAAGACGAGCGAGAAAACAGTGGTGATCGAAGGCCGAAGGTTCGGAGAAGACAAGAGAATACATGAGCGAAAGGGAGACAATGACGTTCTCAGGCTCACCGCTCAGGCTGGGATGACGCGGCGGAAGAATCGGAAGAGCTGGAACGATGTTTTTGAGTGGGCCTTTGCGAGATTTTGAGGTTATCTGCAATGCTGATCAGTGCACACGGCCCACCAGCCGGATACGAGTCGAAGCGACAGCAGGCGGCGCCGCAACATGGCCGTTGACACAGCCGCACGGAGGAAACGGAGGCTGATTGATCGGCGTGGATGAAAGAAAAGCTTGGCAGAAACTTTAATGGGCTGGGAAGAGATGATCGTCAGTAGTTTTGGAGTTGATGTTTTGCGGGCTGCCCGGGCAGCCCGCAGCAGGATTCACATGCTGGCGCGGCTGTGCCGCTCTCGGAGGATTGTGCGACACCAGGCGCGGCAAGGAAGCACGAGCGAAACGGATAGACGGGATGCGTGTTGCGGCGTGCAGAGCGAGGGTGACGACAGAGAGGTGGGGAGGAGAAGCAAAAGCCATGATGGAGTTTGGTGCAGTGGACGTGGGGAAGGAACGAAGGAGGCGGCTGCCTCCCCGACCCGACCCCGACACTGCTCAACCGGCCCGGTGAAACCCCGACGTAGGCAGGAGTTGCTGCGCCGTCCGCTCCCTGCTTTTTTGGTCTCGAAGTTCGTCTTTCTCTCTCTCGCTGTCCACGAGACTCTTCTTCCGCCATCTGCTGCTGCGGCCTGGGTTCCAGTTGTGCCAGAGATCCCTTCTCCGGGAGCGGCGCCATCCGTCGCCAAGGTCTGCGGCACCCAGTCACGAGCTCCGCATCTCACTCGCTCACAACCGTAGCGCTTGCCGTGTTCGCTCCTGCCCGTTATCCGCTCAGAAGACGCTTTGGGGGAGGGCCTGGCCGAGCTACGCCGCCAAGGGCGATCGGTCCCGTCTTTGACCGCTACCATGCGCTCTTTTCAGCGTCATTTCCCCTCCTCCCCGGGACTAGCAGGTTTTGCGCAGCGACGCCCTTCATTTCTAAGCAATCATCGGCTCATCTGCCAGCGAGAGACAATTCAAGCGCGGAATGACGCTCAAGACACCCGGCTCACGTTGGAAATGACGCCGAAGACACCTGGCTCACGTTGAAAATGACGCTGAAGACACGCTGCAGATGACTGCACGTCTGACGCCTCAACTCATTGCGGCCGACATATAAATCGATTGGGCCTCGCTAGCCAGGGAGTCTCGGAAGCAAAGCGCCTACTGTTGTCAGCCTCGAGGCCAGGTAAAATGGAAGAGCAAAAGCGCCCTGGCTCGTACCAGCCTTGGGCTGAGCGCATCGCCACTATCGACACAACCGGCGTGCGGATTCACTACCTCGACTGTTCACCCTCTGAACTGCCGGAAAAGGGAGTCATCCTTTTGATCCACGGCTTCCCCCAGACTTCTTACCAGTTCCGCCATGTCTTGCTTCCCCTGACCCGCGCTAGATACCGTGTTATTGCACCGGATTATCGCGGCGCGGGCAAGTCTTCTCGCCCGGACGGCGCCTTCACCAAGTCGGTCATGGCTGCAGACCTGTCCTACCTCGTCCACACTCATCTCGGGATCCGAAAAAGTATCCATGTTGTCGGGCACGACATTGGCGGCATGGTTGCACACGCCTATGCGTCCCGCTACCCCGACTACGTCGCCTCCGTCATCTGGGGAGAGTGTCCCTTGCCGGGCACCGAGGCCTACGAGCAGCACAAGGCCATGATGCCCCAACAGTTCCACTTCGTCTTCCATCGCGTCGCCGACCTGCCCGAGGCTTTGGTTGCCGGCCGCGAGCACCTCTATCTCCGTCACTTCTTCGACAAGATCTCCTTCAACGCGGGAGCCATCACCGGAGACGACCTCGACCGTTACGTCGCCGACTATTCGCAGCCGGGGGCAATGAGGTGTGCGTTCGGCGTGTACCGGGCCTTCGAGACGGATGCGCTGGAGAACCGCGAGTGGCTGATGGCGAACGGCAAGTGTCAAGTTCCGGCGTTGGGTCTGAGCGGCGAGCACAGTTTGCATGCGAAGGAGGCGGCGGGGATGCTGGCCGAAATGTACGAGAATGTTGAGACGTCGGTCGTCTGCGACTCGGCGCATTACGTCGCCGAGGAGAATCCGGAAGACTTCACCCGTCAGGTGTTGGCGTTTGTCGAGCGACACTCGTGAAGACGTCAGCGTGGTGGAGCGGCCGGGTCGCCATGTTGGCTCTGCCTTGGCCCAGGCATTCCGCTACCGTCGGGTGCCCACAGTCGTGTGATGGTCGTTTCCTTCAACTCAACAAAGGCATGTGTTTCTCTCTTCTGCCTGAAGCCCGGGCGGGTGCGGCCTATTGTGACACAATCCTCCGTAAGACGTGGTTTCACAGGCTCTGACGGACGCTTGACGAGTGGGCTGGGGCCACGCAGCAGCAGGAGCCAAAGACAGACGGCGGGTCGACCCAGAACGGCTATCCGCCGGGGTGGACAAGCGGCAGACCAGCAACAGGCTCGAACGCCACGGGCCGCTCACCTTTCAGACCGCAACCCTGTCGCCTTCGCTAGCCGCAGATACGAGCATATTGCTAGCTGGGCAAATGATGGCGGCGTAACCTGAACGGGGCTCCCTCCGGAGCCGGTCCACCTGCGCTAATTGGCCGCACACTTCGAGAACATCATCGCCCAGACGGTGATCGAGCGCGTCAAAGCGGCAGCCCTACACATGATACAGATGCGGGCGCCTTCAACGGAGGCCATCCAGTGGCTTGTTCGTTGCCCGCTTCATGGCCGCTTAGTGCTGTTGGTCCGCTTGTGCAGAGGCCGTCTATCTTTTTCTCTGCTTCAAGTTCCCCGCGCCCCTTGTCTGCCACTTAGCCCTGCTTTGCTGCTTGTCCGCGTCTGCGCGCTGCTTGCTGCGCCTTTCGCAATTTTGTTCCTCCATCCCTCCGTTTGTTTGCCTGCTTTTGCCTGCCTGCGTTTGCCTGCTGCCCACACACCACTCCCCCCTTCCAGGAACCCAAGCTCACGTTCCGATTTACATCATCAATTTCTCTCCGCGGCTCCAGCCTTCCCAGCACGCGCGCCAGTCAATGCTCTTGCATGAAGAGTACCATTATGCCGCAAAGTCCTCGACCGATCCTCCCCGCCGCCGCCTCGAGCGTCAATCCCAGCAGTTCCACAAACGCCGCGCCCGCAACATCCTCGAGTACAAAGCCAAACACGAGTCCACTTGACCCTGCGTCCGGTGCCGTTGGTGCCGACTTGTCACCGGCTGCTGCTGCTGCACAGCAAGCACGAGCACGTGGCAGGAGAACCGTCACCCTGGTAGCTTGCTTCGAGTGCCAGAAAAAGAAAACCAAGGTCCATAAACACTGATAATAAGTGCACATGTTTTATTCACTCTTCCTCACACATCTCATGCTTTCCAAGAATCCAGTCGCCCCCCTTCTCATTCTCTCGCTCCCACCTCAGACGGTGTTGCCACTCCCATTGAACCACCAATCATATCTTGTAGCCCCTCATTTGTGTAACAATCAGCGAGCAAGCCCGCCCAATCGTTAAAACCTTCCTGATCTGGCGGCATATCCGACATCGACGGTTCAACATTCAAGTGCCAAGTACCCAAATCTACGCGAAAACCGCCATATACAAAGACCATTCGGAAAAGCACCAACTTAATTCCCCTTTCTGGATTCTGAAGCAAAAAAGAAAAAAAAAGTCAAAGTGCTCTCCACTTCCTACTACCAGGAAAAGAAAAAAAGAGCTTAAACCATTGTTGCTTTTCTTCATTTCCCTCTCCTTTGATGACCACAGGAAGACGAAGATTTCACTTCAAAGAAAGCTCATTATTTCGCTGACTCGAACTCCACTCTCTTTGTGGAGAAGGGGAGGTATACAGTGCGACGGAGCGCGCCCAAGCTGCTCGCGATGCCGGGCCAAAGGCTGCAAGTGCATGTGGGAGACGGACACGCGCGAACAGACGCGGCAACAAGCGACGTACAACAAGCTGGAGGAGGCGGTCCTGAAGCTCGAGGAGGCCAACGCACGCATCGCCGGCTACGAGCGACTCGTGCACGAGCTGCGCACGCTGCCGGACGACGAGGCCGTGCGCTTGTTCTGGCGGATCCGCGGGAGCAGCGAGAGGAGCGATCCCGGCGCCGACCCCGAGGGTTACGACTGGCTTGTGGGCGGTGCGGGGGGGATGAGTATTGGCGAGGATGAGTACGGCGTGACGACGCACACGCATCAACAGCAGTTAGCGGGAGAGCTACCGCCGCCGCCGCCGCCGCCGCCGCCATCGCAGCAACAGCAGCAGCAGACGTTTGCCTCCGCTATGGGGTTGGGGGCTGGGATGGGCGTGGGCGTGGGTGTGCCGGGGGAACAACACCACCTTCCGCATCATATTCACCACCATCAACAACAACAACAACAGCAGCAGCAGCAGCAACCGCAACACCACCACCACCAGGCATATGGAGAGGACCCTTATCAGGAAGAGCACTTGTATGGGGACCGACACAGACACCATTGATGAAGGAGGGGTTCTCGGCGTCGACGATGAGGGGAGACTTCTGGGGCTTGGGGACAACTCGCCGACGACCGGAGGGGCTGAGTGCGTTACGAGCTGCATGACAGTGTGTCCTGGGGTGTGTGTGGAGACGCCGGGGGCGTTTGACGGGATCGCATGATTGCGAGGGGGGCGGAGTTGTCGCCGAAAAGGGGAGAAAGGGATTGTTGGTTGTGTTTGTTGGGTTGGATGTGCGCCGGTTTGCGTTGCACGATGACGCCGCTGCTGCCTGGAGTCATTTCTGTTGGTGAGGTTCATCACGATCCTTGGGGACAAAGCGTCCGGGTTGTGGAGGAAGGTTCTCGGAAGTGGAGTCCTCTTTTTTCTCCTAAACCGTTTTCCCTCTCTTCCCTTTCTTTCAAAACCTTGTTGCTGAGGGGGCAATCCTGACATCATTTTGCTTGTTTTGGGGGGAGGGGAAGGCGAGCCCTCCCCGAGACGTTATGCGCCGCGGCTATCTTTTTCGGCTGTCGTTTTCCACCCGATATTACTTGTTCTCTCTAATGCTTCTCTTTTCCCTACCAAAGCATCATCCTGTCTTTTGCATTAATGTGCCTTCTTTTTCCGTTTCAACCCAGAGGGCATGGTCGCACGGCGTTTACTTATTACGAATTTTCTTTTTTTGGGGAAAGGGGAGGGCAGGAGGGGGGTGGGCGTCCTTCGGTTGGCGGGGTGCGTGAAAAGGGTCTCATTTACCACATGGACGGGTTTCCCTTTTCTATCGACATGGTTGCTTACTCGATGCGGTCAATGGCTCCGACTTGGCTAATGGGGGGTGGGCCAGTTGGGGGTTTTGCAGACAGGATTGCGAATGGCGAGGGCTTCGTCTATTTGCTCAGCATGATTGGACCGCCGGAGGGAGTTTCCGAAGCCACCAACATGTTGGAAAGGAGCAATGATCAGGCGGCCGCCACCTCCGTCGTCTGGATGGTGGGGATGGGTAGGGGAGCTCTTGGGGAGGGTAACCACGAGACGAGGGGGAGAGCTGGGCTGGGCTGGCTGGCTGGCTGGCTGGCCGGCCCTCTCTTGAGACTGACGTCACTTTTCGGGGGGGGGAGGAAGCCAGGTCTGGTCTGGGCCCACAACCTGTTTGCGAGCTGGCGATCAGCAGTCTGATGAGGGCCAGGGCGAAGAGTGGGCAAAAAGCATTCACGATTCTCACGAATTTTCGGGTGCCGGATATTCGGATAAGCGGGTACGAACGAAAGCTTTCTTCAACAGAAAAAAAAAAAAGGAGCCCCCCGACAAGCGAGAGTTTCAGGTGGACAACGCTGAGCTGTCGCTTGCCTTTTTGCTACTACTGCTAGGCCCCTCTTCCGACGGTGGCAGTGCTCTTATCCGACTCGTGGCTACTGTATGTACTAGTACCGTTTCCCCGGCATCCTAGGAGCGCCTGAGCACACAGACAGATCCTTTACGTTTTGCAGAACATGGTAGTGGCTGTGTGTTGACGACGACGGAAGGATGGGGGGGTCAGATCCAGACCCGATCTATGCGTTTGGGCCGAGATCCGGATCCCGCCAAATCGTTTTTGCCAAAGGAGATGAGATTGTCGGGCGCTCCCGCTTAGAGGCGGCCGTTAAGGATCCTGATACCCACACGTGATGGTGTGAGCTTTCCGTTTTTGACGGGGGTGGGAGGGGTGGGAGGGGTGGGAGGGCGGGCTGTTCCTCCCCGACGACGACCAACATGGCCCTTTCAATCGTCCGCGGCGCGGGGAGGCGCTCCCATTGGGTGACGGTTGCCAGAAGGAAGCCCTATTGCCTTCCCCAGACGCAAGGGCGCGGACGATCCTTGGTCCAAACACTGCCGTGGGAAGGCGGCAATGGCAGGTTTCCACGACCCGTCGCGATCACGGCGAGGTTCCCACGCCCCCCTCCTCCCCCCTCCTCCTGCCCATTTGACGCAGAGCCGCATAATAAGCGGCGCCGGCCGACGGGGCTCCCCCAACGGCTCACTCGACCCTTCGGAAAACCGCGCGTATGTTGGCGGAGTTGGTTTGGCGAGAAACGGTAGGGGTCGTCCGCGGCCTTCTGCAGCGGGTGATCCTTGGCCGTCTGCCGAGCATGGGCGGGCGATGATCTGAATGGGCGCGGGAATCCGTGTTGGATGTTTGTCAGCTGATGATAAGTGCAGCAATTTTGTGATTACTACTCTCGCCAGGCTCGTAGGGCAGTGGACCGCGGGAGTTCTCGGGGTGGAGGTGCATGCCGCTCGTCAAGGAAACCGGGCATCGGTTTGGTCGGCAAAAGCCAGCGTGGAAGCAGGGCCGGAAACTGGCTCAGGGCAGTGCCAAAGCTTGGCGCTAACGTCCTATTGCCAACTAGTTGCATTCGGGCGGCTGGGAGAACTTCTGTTGAACCCATTGATATCCACTGGGGGAGTGGTTGGAAGTGGTTCATCCTGGCACGGAGGGGTTGTGCCAGGCTGCCAGCACGAAGGGGCAGGCTGGGCGCAGTCGAGCGGAGCAATCTAGCTGCATGTACACGTATTCTAGCTCGGCGCAGGAGGTGGTGAAGATGGGCATTGTCGTTCTCGACAGCATGGCTCGAAGTCTGCAATGACGATGGATTGAAGTGGGACAGCGCAACGCTAGGGGGATGGTGCGGACAGGAGAGGTTCCGGTGCGTGTCATTGGACCCTTGAGGCTTGTCCAAGGGACCAGCCTTGTACTGCGATCCATGCGCTAAATCGGCCTTTGCCGCGATCCCGGACGCATCAGTACCCGATGACTCGCGTGTTCAACACCACTGACTCTCGTCTGCAGCAATGGTGAGCCATCTGCAGACCCAGAACGCCCGCCACCGCCGGCTAGGGTCTCACTGATGACATGACGTGAGGCAGGCGGACGTCCATCATCATCTTGGCCAGTGCGCAGGCGGTAGGGCCCGCAGGCGAGAAAGATGGCACTGGATGCGAGGCAGCATGCACCGCCGGTAGCGGACAAAACAACCAGTGTGGTCACACGATGGGTGCACTTCCCACACGGCAGAGAGCAGTTTCGGGTAAGCAGATCTATCTGGCACGTGGGATCGAGGCATGCAGGAGGCAGGAGGCAGGAGCAGATCTCCCGGCAAGATCAGCGCAAGGAAACAACAAGAGGCGGGCGGAAATACGGTATACGATAGCAGTCAACGGCGAGGCAAACGGTGACGGACGGGGCGCAAGCACGCAGCAACATGGATTGGTGATACAGAGGGCATCCAGGCGTGCCTGCCCAAGCTCGGACAGAGGACAGCAAACAGAATTAGAGTTTACGAGACGGGAGGAGCACGCCGTGTGACCGCCAGCCGACGGTGTTGAGTGAGGTTCGGGCGATACAAAGGCGCAGGCGGCCCGAGCAGAGCGGCAGTCGTAGCCGGAAAATCCCAAATGCCATGCATTCCCAACCGGGCGCTGGCACAACAATAATCCCCGGCACAACTGACCGCCTGCGCCTGCTGCGCCTGCGCCTGCGCCTGCGCCTGCGCTTGGAAACCCCAAGCCCGAGACTGAGCCGCCACCCGCCTTCCATTCAGCTGGCCGCGGCGTATTCTCGGGCCCCCGTCGCCGCTTCCCCGTGCGCGCCGAGCTGCCAGCGTCAGCGACCGCGATAGCTCTCCAAACGCGTGTCCTGCCAGAGCTGCTGCAACACGCGACGCGACATGGCCGATCGAGCCCCCAGCCCCCCGCCGCCCGACATGGCTGCTGGCAAGCCCGTCGACTCCGTCCCCGCTGTTGCTCCGCCGCCGCCCGAGTCTCCCAAGAGCATCACCACCCGACGCCTGGTCATCTTGTCCTTCTGGGCTGTCGCTGTCCTGCTTGGCCTGCCGCTATGGTTCAAGACCACTACCATCTACCGCGCCAATCTGCCTCTGCAGCAGATGCTCGACTGGGCTGACGGAAAGGTCTGCTTCCCTCTCGCCCCCGCCGTGCTTGCTGCTGGCTAACGCCCTCCAAGACCTGCCGCCCCGTCTTTCCGCTGCGCATTGCCATTGACGCCCCCATCCTGCCCGAGCAAGACGCCCACCACCTTCTGCGCACTACCCAGCACGCCCTCGATGACCTCAATGACTTTTCCGCCCATCATCTCCGCCTTGTCCTCGCCGACCCTCCCACCGAGCAGGACGACGCACAACCACCAAGCCCCAGCGATACCGATATTGCTTTGACCTTGAACCTGATCCCCTCCCCCAACGGCCCCACTCCGAGAGCCGGGTTGCGATCCTACGAACCTATTCTAGACGTCTACTATACCCAGAACCAGATCCCCTCCCCTTCTTCGACCTCGTCTCCCCTGGCCACCTTTCTCGCCAATGAGCTACAATCCATATTCTCCGAGGAGCAAGCCGCCTTGGCGTACTTGCTGTCCGGCACCGGCATGGGCAACATGGCCAGGATGAAGACGCTGAGCCCCGAGACGACCGCTGCTCTGGAGAGGCAGAAGACGCGCTCCTTCAAGTACGCCCCGACCTACCATCTGACCTTCTCTCTCTTCACCCCCGGCTCCGCTCCTTCGGACTGGGAGATCGAGGCTGCAATCGACGAGTACATTGCTCCCTTGCTGCACTCGCTGTCGTCCATCAGCAATTTTACCATTGATACCCAGGTCCAGCTCTATGCGACCTTCGCCCCTTCTATCCGTGAGCCTGAGTTCGACACCGAGAGGAACGCGTGGACACTGCACAAGGAGGACCTCACTGGCTTCATCAATGCCGCCGAGTGGCCCCTCAGCCCGTCCATCGGCACGGGTCCCACCGTCAATTTCGTCCTCTACGTCCCTGCAGAAAACCAGAGCCCGATGGTGGTGAAGGAGAACGGCGGAAGCAGCTGGCTCGTGCCGCAATGGGGTGGCGTGCTGATTCTGAATCCCGCCAAAGCCTCGGCCAAGGCAACATCCAATCCGGCTTCTTTGGACAAGGGAGCTCTGCGCCCCGCCATGCTCACCTTCTCCAACCAGCTTCTCTCTCTGCTCGGTGTGCCCCAGTCGCCGGACTCGCTGCCTTTGCGCATCACCACCCTCACCCGCATCCGCGCAGCATCGCTCGTTTTCTCCGCTTCGTCTACGCTGGGATCACTGGCGCGACTGAGCCTAGCCTTGCCGTCCATTGCCATACCCGACAACGTGGCCATCTCAGTTGAGCAGACGATCGCTCATTTGCATGCCGCATGCGATGATCTTCGCGAGGGCAAATTTGGCGGCGCTTTGAAGCATGCCCGTGTCGCAGAGGCCGGGGCCGAGAAGGCCTTCTTCGAAAGGTCCATGGTTGGCCAGGTCTACTTCCCCGAGGAGCACAAGGTCGCTGTCTACCTTCCTCTGCTCGGTCCAGTTGCTGTTCCACTGATCATGGCCGGTCTGAAAGAGCTGAAGAAATTATCGGCCAGACGGAAGAGCGGCAGCTCTTGAGTAATGCTAGAGTGTGGCATCCTTGGATACCGCGCATTCCGAGGTCCATCACGAAACCTAATTCCGAGAGCATAGCACATCTTCGCCTGTTTCACTCCGCAAATTGACTATTACAGCAATGAGGAGTCGTGGAACACGCTCATGTGCAAGCTGCGGATCCGCTCAGCCTCCAGCTCCACTGGCGATTCGTCTACAGAACTGATTCCGGTATTCCGAACATGGATCAGCCTGACTTGACCGGGGGGAGGCTGGGTTAGACAGGGAATCGGTAGCAGGCCTAGCCCTAGTGCCGGGACCCTTCAGGCCCCGCGTGCCAAATTGCGGGGTGCACAGGGCGGGGTAGAACAACGCAGTTCAGCGACGTCCAGTCTGCCACCAATGTACATAAGCATGAGCCTTTCGAGTCTATGAGATACCCAATCACCCACTTTGTTCCATCTCACTGTTCCGAGGTTAGAGTTCATCCTGTTCTGGAGCAACACAATCACGCGAATATGTCTTTCAATGCAGAGGCGCAAGCCACCATCAAGTCGACCCTCGATGCCGTGACGTCGAAGGGCTCCATCCCGGGACTTGTTTTCGTCGCCGTCGACAAGAATGGAGACCTGGTCACTTCGCATTGCTCCGGGACGACAGGTGCAACCGCCTCCACGCCCATGTCGCTTGACTCAGTCTTCTGGATTGCCAGCTGTACCAAGATCATCACGGGCATCGCGTGCATGCAACTCGTGGAACAGGGCAAGCTCAACCTCGAGGATTCGGATGCTCTGTACAAGATCGTTCCCGAGCTGAAGGACAAGAAAGTGCTCCAAGACGACGGCACTTTAGTCCCCAAGAAGAAGGAGATCACTCTACGCATGCTGCTCGACCACACCGCTGGGTTCGGATACACGTTTTTCAACCCAAAGCTCAGGGACTGGAGCAGGCCGCTGGGCTTCGACGAGTTTTCGGGCGACGCAAGAGACATCCTGGACGCCCCGCTGATCAACCAGCCCGGCGAGACTTGGGAATACGGGGTATGTAAAGAAGCAACCCCGCATACACACGTCGATCCCCGCGTTTTTTCGATGCTGACTTCCAAGCGCGCGTTAGACGAACATCGACTGGGCAGGCCTCGCGGTCGAGCGCGTCTCGGGCCTGACGCTGAACGACTACTTCCACAAGCACATCTTCGCGCCGCTCGGCATCGAGAACGTCAGCATGTTCCCCACCGAGGAGATGATGAAGCACCTCGTCTACCTCCACGCCAAGCACCCGAACGACACCGTCACGGAGCAGGACCACGTGCTGCGCCGGAGCCTGATGGCGAAGACGCCCGAGGAGCGGGCCCGCATCATGAACTCGGGCGGCGCGGGATGCTTCGCCAAGCCCGTGGAGTACTGCCGTACGTGAACGTTACATATCTCTTCCTCCTCCTCTTCTTCTTCTTCTTCTTCTTCTTCTTCTTCTCACCACTCTTTGCTGACACGTACGAAAACCCCCAGAAATCCTCGCCACCCTCCTCAACGATGGCACCTCGCCCAAGACCGGCGCCGCCATCCTCCACCCCGGCACCGTCTCCGCCATGTTCGCCAACAGCCTGCCCGCCTCCTGGCCCGACTTCGCGCGCGCCGGCCTCCCCGCCGCCAAGCCGCACCAGACCAACCCCATCCCCGAGCTGTACACGCAGCCGGGGAACCCGCCGCAGGGGTGGGGCCTGACGTTCCTGCTGACGAATTTAGACGGCGAGGCGGCGGGGGGGAAGGGCGGCGGCACGTGGCGCGGCGCGAACACGGGGCATTGGGCCGGCATCGCGAATCTGTACTATTGGGTCGATCGCGAGAAGGGGCTCGCGGGCATGATTGCCGGGCAGGTGCTGCCGTTTGCGGATGTGGATGTCGTGTTGCCGTGGGTGGTGTGCGAGAAGGCGGTTTATGATGGGTTGGGGAAGTGAGGGGAGGGGGGGTTTCGATGGGGGGCGGGATGGGGGATGGGGGATGGGGGATGGTGTTGTTGCTGTTGCGGTGGTGCTGGTAGTCGTCGTCGTCGTCGTCGTCGTCGTCGTCGTCGGTTGACCCGCTATTCGGTGTGATTGGACGGAAAATTGTGGGAATGGTAGTTTATGTACATACGTCGATCGGAAGATGGACCGACGTCTCCTTGATTGCATCGTCGCTCCTCGGTGAACCTTTCGCCTCGCACCGTCGTACACTTCGGTTTCGGCCAAAGTTCGCCCTTTCCCCCCGTCTTGCTTCACGTCGCACCAGCTACCGTCAGGTGCGCGGTCGGCGGCGGGGTGGTGGTGTGTTCTGCGACCACCCGTCCGTCGTCCGTCGTCCGTCGTCCGTCATCCGACAAGCAAGCAAACAAACAGCAGGGATACATGCATCCACCCGGCCGGCGTCCCACGAACCCAACGAAACGAGCTCGGGCGTCCCGTACGTACGTACATACATGTGCGTGCAGAGTAGGCCTTGCAGCCGCGGGCTACCCTACCATTCGTTTTCTTGCGTAGAGGGGGCCCGTCTCCCTCGGAGGTGGTTGTTGTTGGTGGGGCTCGTCCACCCCGGGCTGCGACTCGAGACGGGGGGGCTTTTGCCTACTTACTTCCCCGAAAAGGAAAGAAACTCCACCTTTAAAGAAAAAGAAAAGAAAAGATAGGGCTGACGACTACATACCTTCGGCGAGGAAGAGTGAGACCCCCCCCCCCCCCCCCCCCCCCCCCCCCCCCGACCCCCCCCCCCCCCCCCCCCCAAAAAACAGAGACCGCGCACCCCCACCATGCTCATACCCTGGTCGGCTCCCC